>NBIV01000146.1:0-204834 GCA_003194525.1 Gracilariopsis chorda
TTTTGGCGGCAACTCCGGCGCGTGGGGCAGCGTGCGTAGTCATTTTCTAATCGGCTCGACGGTCGGCCGTGCATCTTCCTTGTGGTAGATCCAGAACCCGAGGGTTCTTACTTGGCCTCAACGACCCATTCTACACCAGTTGGTCACTTAACTCTTTGGAAATAGCGCGACACTCTCCTTAGGGGTTGGCGCTTTTCGTTCCGTTCGGTTGACTTCTCACAATGGGCGCGTCCGCGACAGCAATAATTTCACCACTCAGTTGGCTGACAGCTTGAATTCGCGCTGCCCCTTCACAGTTTCGGGTCCCTGCATTAGACGCATCTACCTTCAGTCGTTATTACTTTTTCGGTCTATTGTGGGTGCGACGTAGGCGCACCACGCGAATGCCCGTTGGTCTTCCTCCCAATTGGTTAGTCCTGATCAGACACGTCATGCGTCTCCCACCCAAAGAAGTGGTAAATCTTTCGGACCTAGAAGAGCGAGAGGTCTCGCCAGCACACGCATCGATTGGTTCTACGGACGCCCCACCGCGGCGTCATGCCCCTCTCACAGGATATCGATACCCAGGGGATGAGCCAGATACCCACTCAGGCCATTCCGGGTAGAGGTAGCCGCCTTCCACCCTTCGGCATTTTCTCCGTGCCTCGAGGCCGTTCAGCGATGGGTCGCAGGCGATGGGGCTCCTCCAGTGGTCACAGAACCAGGTTTCGATCCCTACTTAACCACTCGGAACGACTCCCCTGGTCGGTCTCCTTCCTCTTTGCCAACTTGATTCCCACAGGCCCAATTAGTTTGGCGTCCGCAATGAACCATCACCCTCGGATGAGTCCTTACGGGGGCACTTCCAAGCGAGTTACTCGCTCCCAATCCCTGGGAGGTTCGCATTACTCCCAGTACTGGTTGGAGGCCTGGTCGCGGACACACTTCGGCTTCTCAGAGCAACTATCCTGACGCGGTTACGATCCCTGGAACTTCTCACACCGTTCCGGCAGCTTTCTCTCCAATTGATCAACCGAGTCCGCGTCCTCTTCTTGTTGGTAAACTGTTTCCTCGCCGAGGTCGTTATGGAACCGCACTGAAGGACATTGACCGCCGTATCTTCGATTCCAATTATTGACCTATCAATATCAACTTGGTTCAGGCTCTGAACGAATACCATAGACATTCCATGGATACCTATGTCACTTGCAGCCGATTGGATTACGAACGCCTAGCGCAGACTACCACCTATAGGGATCCTCAACAACCGGCTAGCCGAAACCAGCAGCTCAACCGATCGACGTTGTTTGATGCCAAGGGGGGTCATACACCCTTCGTGTATGTTATAACTCCGATGGTTCCGTCTGACCTTCCTTTCGTCTGTGGTCCACAAGAGGTAAATTACTTCCACCGAGTGGTTTGGTCCCAATACGATATGGGTCCCCAGCCTTCGGCCGTGCAGTGTCAATTTGACTCGGTTTGCTTCGAAAAAACCGGTGCATACCAACTGGTTCATGGACCGTGAACGGTGGGTTGGGTACTCGGCTGACGAGTCCCACCCTCGTCCCCGCCGGATAACGTCCGGAATATGCATAATTACAACCTAGTGTAATTCTTCTCGCAAGAAGATGCGATGCGCTGTAAGATTTATGTGCCACGACCAAATTGGTGGGAGCAATACGAATTATACCAGTTCTTGGACGTCCCAACCCCTCCGGTTTTATCCAACTTTGGCAGTGCTCCTATATGTAGCTCTAATTTTACAAGTACCGTGTGTACCATTGCCCTTGCGGGGTTTGCGACCATGACGGCTCTTCTATCCCTCAAGACGGCTCGAAAGGGCATGGCTTGGCCTACCCGGTCTAGTTTTCCTACCTTTCCGGCTCCCGCTCTCTACCCTGTTGGTCTTGCATGTCGAAGCACCAGGTGGGGATCATACGCGACGAACTTGGTGTAAAGAACCTGCTAAGAGATACACCGTATTCGGTCGAGGAGCTCACCGCAATTTTGGATGCAGCTGAAAACCACCCCTGGAAAGCAGGCCAGGCCTGAACGGTATGGAAACACAAGGAACTCCGCAAAGCTACGACGGAGGTGCAGAGCCCCAGGTCATCTTTTCTATCAGTACGATGGAGACCACTAGGACATTTCTATGCCCCAATCGATTATAGAGTCCCTGGCGGTGCCTGCGAGCGTCCCCGTAGCGGCTACTCCACCTACTACAGTCGTGCCTCCTACTGGTCGCGGAACAACTTCCACCCCAGTTGGTCAGGCTATTTCCGGTCCATTCCGATCCGTTCTAGTAATCGGCCCTTTAGTTCCACGCGATTGTGGGCACCTCGACGGTATCGAAAGTGCTTTGCACCGACTCAATCATGGTTTTCTACGGTACTTCAACCGATCAGGTCCTCCGAATTCCATTGCGCCCATTGATGCCCTGACCAGTTACCTTCCGGTCTTGGTACGGCTGGAGGCTCAAAAAGATGGCCTCCGTCACTTCCGGGACCAATTCCAGCACGCGCAGTACCAGACGGTGACCTACGATGTGTGAGCTCTTTCCCAGGTAAATGACATACGCCCTCGGCTCGTACTTCTTGCAACCAACTGGTTGCCGTGGGGCTGACTCAACCATTCTGTCTTCCACCTGCGACCACACCAACCTGCTTTCAACTACCAACTTCCACCGGCTTCAATTCCCATCCCGGTATTACATCCATGGTTCCGTTCGGTACTGAGCCCCGTATGGCTCAACGGACGCAGACCCATCCGGTGTCTCTCAATCTTTCTCCACCAATTCCAGTTACACAGGGTTTAGCAGCTGTTGAAGCTGGTCCCTCCACTGGTCTGTCTCCCATGGCCGGTACTACTCCTGGTGGTGGCTGCAGTGCCAGTGGGTCGGCCGGTCGCGGACGTGGGCGGGGATAGACTCCACCAGGGCCTACGTTACCTCTCGGTCAGGGGAGTGGATGGGGCGGCTACGGTACTTGATCTGCTTCAGGTTATGTTCCTTAAGGTGCGGTTTCTTCCTCGTCTTTGCACAATCTTGTGGGTGCCAACATGCGTAAATATGTTCTGTTGCTAGCTGAGTTGTTGTTAGTTCCTTTTTAGTTATTCACCTCATGGTATCGCTTCAAAAAGTTCTCCTATCCCCGGTCCCTAGCTTCCATGCACGGCATGGGCGTTGAGAGATCCAGTTGGTGTGGTTTCATTTAATTTGGGCCAATACTTTAAGAGGAATTTATTGGGTATGTGGTGAGGGGTTTCCATGGTTTACTGGAAATCCATCCACCCATACCATCGTACACGCTACCGAAATCCAGATATGGTGAACTCGTGACTGACAATGGAGTCAATGACCCCTTCGGTTTCTTTTGGTACATTTCAAAGAGTTTGTGTTGCGTTCCCTTGTGGTGAAGCAGCGGGAGCGACCGTAGGGTCGGCGGTTACCATCTTTGGTCCAACTGGTTTAGTGCTCCCATCGGGTGACGGACTAGAGGCCTAGTCTCTGAGAGCTTGTTGTTCCAATTGGGTTAATGGAGCCGGAGGAAGGGTGCTCTGTGTTCTATCGAGAACCTCGGTTGGTATGTTGGCCTCCGGGGCTTTTTTAACCCTATCAACCAAATGGGTGTTCTCTAAACCGCCTTCCAGGATTGTTACCGTGTGCTCGTCTGCTCGTATAACCTCGTAAGCACCAGTTGACTTTCGAAGTAGCTTGGAGTTTATCTCTTCCGATACCATGTAGTCGTCTTTTTCGTCTTTCAGGACGGGCCTAGCACCATTTGGTGGGAAATCCACGAAAACGGAGTCCCCGACTTCCACTTTGCTAACCCTTTGCACTTTCTGGTCGAAGTACTTCTTGTACCGCTCCTGGGCTGGGGTTATCTTTGATGATGCTACCGCAGGGGTTTCCCTCAGCCTTCGTAGAATATCTCTCTTCACCTGAGTGGCAGATTTTGTCCAGTCACGGCGGTTCGCCGGACTAGCTTGGACAATAATGCTCGAAGGGTTTCATGACAAAACCAAACCCAAGTGAGTGGTTCCTGCTGAGGGATGTACCCATAGTTTGTAAGCGTACGTCAAGGGCTATACGAACTCAGCCCAATCCGATTGGTGTTCAGCTACATAATGACGCAATCGTTTCACAAGTGTTTTGTTAAACCTTTCCACTAGCCTACTAGTCTGGGGGTGGTACGCAGTCGTGAAATAGTTCTTCAAACCTAACATGGTACAGACTGATTTGAAGAACTTCGAAGCCAGGTTAGAACCATTATCGGTGAGGAGGTAGAGTGGAGGGCCGTACAGACATACCCAATTTATTAAAAATGCTTCTGCTAGAACCGGTGTTGTGGTGCTCTTGAGGGGGACCGCCCTCTTGAGCTTCGTAAACCGATCGGTGATTACCATGACGAACTTATACCCCTTTGCGGTTTCCGAAAGTGGTCCACATAGCTCAATAGCAATGCACTCCAATGGGCCGGCCACGGGGATTAGCTTCATAAACGTACGAATTTTTCGAATACCACCACGGGTCTTAACGCACGAGGTGCAACTAGCCACATAGTTATAGACCTCGTGAGCCAGCAGCCAGCAGGGGCCAGTAGAAGTCTCTCCTTACGGTGTAGTACATTCTTGTACCTCCCGGGTGACCTACTAACAGTGTCCTGTGAGCCAGTTGTAGAACGCTATTGCGAAGCGACTCCGGAACGACCTTTTGGAGCAGACCATCTAGGGTGCCTCGCCTGAATAAATAGCCGTCATGGTCCATATCGAACTGCCTTTTTGTCCGCCCAACAAGGTGTATCAATGATTTGTAATACCTATCGGTTGCTTGCTCTCGCCAGAATTCCTCTTTGGTAATAGGGGAATATTCCTCCTCCTCCATTGCAAAAACTCCACTCGGTGCATCGTCTGCGACGATAACCTGACGGAATTCTTCCTCTTCATCCAAGAAGTTACCTAGTTCAGTTTTCTTTCCCTGTCCATCCTTAACCAATTGGATAATGAATCACGGAATATCGTCGTCCACTGATTCCTTTTCCAACCCATTGGTATTCAAGTGTGACATGGTATCGGCCACGTTATGCTTTATCCCTGGGGGTATTGTACCTCATAATCAAACTCTGAGAGTCTCAACCTCCATCTGGCTAGCTGTCCGGAAGCGTCTGCAAGGCCCAATATCCACCTTAACACCATGTTTATCTGTCCACACGGTAAACTTCGTTCCATATAGGTAGGGACGGGGCATAGGCATGCTCCACATCACCGCTAGGCATTCCTTTTCCGTCACAGTGTAGTTCTGCTCCATTCTGGTGCGCGCCATACTCCAGTAACCGATTGTTCCCTTGCCCTTATCCACTTGTTCTTGCATAAGGCATCATCCTACCTGAGTGGAAGACGCGTCGGTATCAAGGTTGTGGTGATAGCGAGACTTGGGTTAAGCCAATGTTAGTGGCGAGATCAGGGCAGCTTTCAGTTTCTGAAAAGCCTTGATCTCGTCCTTCTCAAGGCATCCAAACCGATCTGGGTTTCCCTTTTGCAGTTTCCTTTGAAAGGGAGCTGCAATCTTACCAAAAATTTTGATAAACAGACGGTTCATATTGCACAAACCAGTAAAGTAGCGGTGTTTGGGTCTGTGGGAGCCTAGCTCCCTGAACCGCTCTGATATTTCTCTCGGCTACCTGTAGGCGTCTTGGGCTGATCATGTTGCCCAGATACCCCAACCTTTTGGTCGTATAACACACTTTTGCGTAGCTTGAGCGTCACCCTGCATCCTTCAGCAGCTGTAGCACCGTTCAAACGTGCCCAAAGTGCTCTTCAATCGATTGAGAATAGATGGCTACGTCATCTATATGCACCAGCGCGGTCTGCAAACTTACCTTTGATAGGATAATGTTTAGAGCTCTCTGAGACTTAGGGGGCACGTCCCGTAAACCAAATGGCATTCGCAAGAAACGGAAGAGACCAGCATGGCAGGTGAATGTAGTCTTGTACCTATTCTCCCCAGGTATCTCCACTTGCCAGTAACTGCAATTGGCATCCAGTTTGTTTAAGACGTTTGCATCGCCGATTTAATCGATACATTTGTCCATTCTGAGTATGGGATATGAGTCCCTGACCGTAATGGCGTTTATTTTTTGATAGTTGATACAAAACCTCACTCTGTTGTCTCGCTTCTTCTGAACGAATACCACTGGGCTTGTCCACTCTGCATATTCGCGCTCAATAACCCCTTTGTTTAACATTCTTTCCACCTCTTGGATTTCAAACTGTCAGTCTTTCGGGCCTGCCCTGTATGGTTGTTGGTGTATCGGTTTGGCTCCACGAAGCAAGTCTATACGGTGTTGCGTGGCCTTGATCACCTCTAGCTGGCGTGACCACATGGCACTGAACGGATCCAATAGGTCAACGATGCCGTCCTTACACGGTTCCCCTTCGGACCCTATGGCTACTTCCTCTTTCCAATTGGTATCTACATCCTGTGTCGGTTTTGCTTCGGCATTGACGGGCATGGTTGAATTCTTGTTTTCCGCAGTTGGTTCCCCCCCCCGTCCTTAGGGTAGAGCTCTCCGGACGAATTTAATGGTGTCACGGTAAATATGCTACCTGGATCATGATATGCAGTTACAACAACGGTATTCTTGGGTAATTTGACCATATGGTTGCTAAAGTTGCTTAAGCATACCTGAAAGCTTTGATTGGGTATATTGTCCACGATTGCGTTCGCCATCATCATCATATGGCGTCCCAATACCATATGGTGGCTTTCTAGTGCTCGCAAACCCTGTTGGTCATATATCAATTTGGCTACCACTTGATGCATGGGCGTACTTCGAATGGACTTCGCCAATCGAACCTTATTGGATACTGTCGCCGATGGTGTTTCCTGTGTCCGACGGGATGCGGTTCTCGATTTTTCACGACCTAAAAGGGCGACTCGTGGACCCTTATGGGACAAAGCCGTTCTGGTACGAGTCAAAATTGCCCGGAAATAGTTGTTTATGAACGTAGTTGCAATGTTACAATCCTTTTCCAATTGTTTGATCACGATAAACTGTACCCGAACGTTAAGGTTTCCCAAGGGTACCATTAGACCTACACTTCCACGTATCGCTAATGGTCGCTTATTTGCATCCACCAAAGGGTTTGTGACGGAACTCTGTCTTACCCTTTCCAAAACCATTGGAGATAGGAACTTAGCATTAAAAAAGTTCGGTCCAGATCCCATATCCATGATTGCGATACAGGGCACCAAATGGTTAACAGAAAACCCAAGGTTGATGTTTACCTTGTATTTATCATGCTTCAGAAATCAAATAAGTACCGATTGCTCTTCTACTGCTTCCTCTTTAGTGACCATAGGGCGAATATCCATACAAGAACCAGCTGGTGTCGGTTGGCCTTCCAAAGGGGACCGGTTGGGAATGGCCTGCGGCCCAACCTTTAGGCATTTTCGGCATGTGGTGGTACGCTGGCGGCTCCCTCTGCCGTATCCGCACCAGTGACTACATTAAACTGTTGATTTCTAGGAGTTTGCTTCTACTGAACCTGCCAGTTTCCACCCGCTTGGCAAAATACCACTGATGGTTTTGCGGACGCACCCGTAAGAGCACTGTTCTAACCTGAGGTGTGACATTAGGACATGTCGTAGCCAAGTGGTGATGTGACAGGCAAAACCAACCAAGGGGATTCCCAGTGGTTTGATCCCTCAAAGCCATCCAGGTTCCACGCATTGACCTCCTGTCCATCGGTTGGAAACGGACCATACGGTACGAAGACTATTGACTCTGGGGTTGGGTCCTACCACTTTGTTGTATCGCGAGTACCTGTTGATCAGGGACGGACACGTGTGTGGCTGGCGTCGACACATTCCAGGCTGACTTTACCACTGGGGTCGTCCAGGTAGATGAAAGAGAGTCCGATTCCGTTGCGGGCATGGTGTGTATCAAGTTGACCGTGGATAGAACTGTTGTGACATCGTGCGTGGTGTCCCCTGAAGTTGACAAATAATCCACCTTCAGGATGCTCCGTTTCGGTTTATCCTTGCCAGGCTTAACAACCGTACTGGGCTGTCTTTGACCGGCTAGGTGAGTGTCTGCAAGGGCTTGGGCATATCTTGCGAGCCCGTTATATTCCACCTTTCTGTTTGTGGCGAGGTAATTCCTCACCTGCGACCTAATGCCTTTGTCGATGTTATCTGCTAACAACAACTTCAACCGTGTGATGCTGAATACATTACCACACCGGGAGTTCATCACGAACAACGACTTCGTGAACTCCAATTCGGTTTGTCCTGACCTCTCATGGTAACCCAGAAGCTGAGCGTAAGCTTCCTCAATAACCTCATCGGTCAAGTAGGTTTCCAAAAGGTAGTTAACGACCTGCGGATAAGTCCGAGGCATCTCCGTTTGGTCTTCTCCAACCGACATGGTATTTCCTTGCATCCTACTATGGAGCAAAGATGCGGCCTGCTTCTTCAAGTAGAAATCAAATAATCACGTTGCTGCAGCTTCTGAAAAACCATTCTCGTCACAAGCAATCTTGAAACTTTGAAAGAAATCAATGATGGAAATGAGATCATCACCTGTGAAGGTAGTATCACCCATTTAGAAACCAAGCTCTTTGTACTGCTTGGTGATCTTCTGAGCCACATTTGAGGTACATTCGAAATTACAGTTCTATAACATGTAGGTTCTATGGTCAACCTCCTTGGTGGACAAGCCCTTCAACGGCCCGATAACCTCCGGGTCCTAATCCGTATCAGACTCATTTTCATCAGATAAGTCATACCGTTTTGTCTTTCCTTTACGGATTATCCTTACCTTCCGACGGTGTTTTTCCTTCCTCATTTTCTTACCTTCACTGTGCTCGTCATCCTCCGACGAGTCCGTATCGGTAGTGGAGTCCAAGGAGTCAGGGTACGACCCACGGCCCTTTTTCCTTCTTCTATTGGTCTCATTCTTCCCGTTTGGTCTCCGTCGCCTCTCATTTTCGGAGCTCGACCAACCACCACCATCACTTTACTCTGCTTTGAGTCCCTGCTTGGCTGTAACAGTTGGTTCCGGAAGGAATATATACCCCGAGCCTTCGTCTACCTGAGGGTCTGCCCGTTTCCGAAATGGGTCGGGAAGCTTTCCACCAGTTTCGATAATAGAAAGGGATGGCTGGATAGCCTGCGTGAACGATAAAACATGTGAGTTACCGTGAGCAGTTGGTGTCAGTACCGGGACGGTTTGTGTGCTCTGCAGGGCCACCACTTGGTGTTCATACCGGGACTCCTCCACTATTGGGTCAACATATTCCCGAGCGCTTTTCTTCAGGAACTGGAAAACAAATGAGGGTATTTGGTTGGCCTGCTGGTGTGTAGCACGGCCAGCGACCATTTTGGTAATTGTATCCAAATCAAACTTGGATAGCACCATCTTAGGTTTCCCCGTTTCCTTTTCTTCTACCAGTTGGTCGGATGTGGCACCGGTTCTCAGCCCTACCGGGACACGATCTCTACCACATTGGCTACCGGGGGGTCAGCATCCTCAAAACCCCTTCGTTAGCAAAGAACTGTACGGTACTTCTTCTCAATAGTTACTCCGGGTTGTCCATTCTTGGTTCAGCGAATCCCTGGGCCGAGCCCGCGCCCGGTCCTGAAGTCGGTACCCTCTGGACCTTGTGTTCGGTTGCGGCATATCGAATTGGTAAACTGATGTTTGAGTAAATCGCTTTCTAGTCGTAAGAAAACCAAACATTGTCCAAAATACACGTCCTTCCTAAGTTCTTCTTTCCCAAACCAATAGGTATAATTCCAATTCTAGGTCGGGAGACCAAAATGTGGTACAACCAATCGAGTGTCAAGTAACAGCAGGGCAGCGTGTTTGGAAAACCTTTGGCGTGAGCGCGACGAGGGCTCGACCTGAAGGGTGGAAGTTGGGTAACCGAATGGGTTTGGCAGCACGAAACCACTAGGGGAGCATGATAACAAGGCAAGATTCCCGTACGCATTTGGTAGCGTTGGTAGTACGGCGCACATTGGTTATTAAAGCCTGAATATTCTTTGATAAACAAACAAAGAGGTTGTCTTTGGAAACGAGTTGGTATCACCGTGAGCCAAGTGGTGCTTCCGTTTACCACGCTTGGTGAAGGCGCACTGCACCCACCTTAAGGGTGAGCGAAGCTCAACCTCAGGTGCACTCAGCTATGTGGCATACGTTGGGGCCAGCCGTAGTGGCATGGCCCCACACCACAGTAGCGGGGTGTCACTCCCTATGTAAAATAATTAAATAGATTAGTAAACTAATTAGTTAGCCACTCTAACCCACGTGGCACACTCACCAATTGTTCCAGCGCGTTGCACTGTCCATGTGGTTACATCTCACTGTATCAAATTGTTTTCGTTTATGTATATGCTGCGTGAAGCGTACTACAATGCGTTCAGTAGGGATGTAACTGAAGCAGGTTTTCGTCACTCTAGATTGTGTTCTATTGTCCCTGAGCGATTACTAGGAGCGCTTTGTCCTGCAACGGCTGCAGTGAATAAGATTCTGTCTGTGGGGGAGTTAGAGGTGCTATTTCAGAAGCGGTGCGCTGAATACAAGTAAAATGTTTTGCGTTCCGATGCTAGATTATTGGAATGTGGCTACGTTGATACCAAGAACGGCTGCGTAATGAAATATGGTACAGGCGTGGACATGAGGCGGTCTAAACGAGCAGCTGATGTGAAAAAAAAACGCGAAAGAGCAACGAAAGCAGTCACAGCGAGCGCGCGCAGCTGATGAACGATTACAAGTTCACTTTCAGGCAGTGGAGCGATTCAAGTGGGAGCGTTGTCGTGTTCTAGGTATTTTGTGTGGCACAAGCGTCGAGTTGTTCAAGCAAAGACAGCGTCCGATGTCTTTGAAGCGCATCATAGCAAGACTTCGAGCCGCGACGAAAAGCCAAACGTTTTCGTGGCGTGTTGAGCTCGTTTGCATTCAAATAACGGGCTTTTTGTTACGCCAATGCGCCGTGGCTGTCCTATCAATTGCCGCCTTTTCATTTTCAGACGGACGGGTGGGGTTTTGGCCGTTTATAATTGGTTTCTACGCCATTTGGTCTCATATTCCAGTCCTGAAATAACCAGGGTGTAACGCTTCTTTTGACACCAAAAAGGCTCTCAAACCTGTCAGATGAGGAATATAAAGCGTTTTCTTTCGATTTTGTCCAACTATTGCTGCCCCCCCTTTATAGGCGACCCCAGATGATGAAATTACATATGTTTTCCTTCACTGCTGCAAAGAACACCGACAACTGGTTCGTAGATGTAGAGTACCAGCATAAACTTGCGATTTTAATAGGTAGTGTAGCAGCCAGAGTGAGAAATCACCACAACCCTAAAAGACCGTGCAACAGCTTGCAACACTGTTCCAGAAGGCTGCAGAAACGTATTGGCAAAACACGGCCTCATATAAAGTAACCAAAAGAAATGCGCAGCGGAAAGGGTACCAGCGAGAGCAACCATGCCATGAAAAAGCTGAAGTATTGTAAATTGCTAGAGTATGCTTTCCCAGTATCACTTGCGACCAAGAGCTTAGGTCTAGCACGGGGATAATTGTACAAATTGGCACCACAGACCATAACTGGTAAGCGTCAACTGCGTGCAGGCAATACAAAGAGATGCAGGAAACCGGACTAAACCACAAAGAAAGATGGAAAAAGGAGGGGTCAGTTGATCGCAGGGAGCAGCAGACGGTTCAACCAGAGGATAGGGGTTGCCAAAAGGTAGGAGACGTAGTCTGGCACGAGTTGGCTTGGAGGCCGCTGAAAGTGGTCTTTTGTAGACCATTGAACCAAAATCATATCCTGTATTTCTGGATACTAGGATTGGATACAATTTAGTAAACACATGTCCTGAGACGCAACCTTTCCATGACAAACAAACTTGGCACAAGTTATTGTACTCATTATGGTTTGTTTTGTCTATAAACCCAACTAATGGTTCCAGTTTCTTCATTCCACCCAAGTAATCATATCAAATCCAGACGTCACGACCATAATTCGTGGGCTTCACCATGATTCAAGCTCTTGCGAGCATTCTGTGTCATATTGTGGTTTTCTTGAAATGGAGGAAGACGAGCTTCCTTCTTTCCTGCAACCTGTGTCCACCACGCAGTATAAAGCCGAAGTTTTATTACAGAAGATCGTCGTATTTGCATGAAACGAATCATTAATTGTTGAACTAGAGGAATTTCTTCAACGCATATCGAAGAAAGAAACCACAGTTGCAGAGAACCACCTTTCCCTTAGTGCCCTGTTTGGCCAGATGCCTATCTTTTACATCCGAGGTCAACTTCAGGGCGTCTTGTTCGCGGCGAAGTGTTACTGCTTTTAAAATTTATCGGCCTTCCCTCCTCTACTTTCTCTCTGAATGAAGAGTGTTAAGAGAAATTTCAGAGGGGAAAAAAACGCTGGCAGTTAGGTTGGCGGCGCCAGGATTGTTGCAGACTCAGCGTCACAGGTTGTTTTAGAAATAGGCAAGAGAGGGAATAGTCCTACAAATGAGACCGCATCTCATACTGAACGCCCTTCCGGCTTTCTTTCCACTTAGAGCACAAGATTATAAGGAGAACTGCCTGAAAAATTCGAATCTGGGACTGGCGCGCAGCGAAAAAGCGAGTGGAATTACATGAAAGCAACACGTTAACACCCAAATAAATATAGTTTATATCTGTATAGTAAATACTGTATATAAGTCACATAATATGTGGCATTGCGAACGTTAGGGCA
Organism: Gracilariopsis chorda; assembly: GCA_003194525.1. Lineage (NCBI taxonomy): Eukaryota > Rhodophyta > Florideophyceae > Gracilariales > Gracilariaceae > Gracilariopsis > Gracilariopsis chorda. Next base: position 12,733 of record NBIV01000146.1, read on the forward strand.
CTTTGTGCTCAAGCAAGAAGCGGGGAAGACCAACTATCTCTCGAAAAATACAAGAAGCAAACCTAATTTGCTCCTTTTCTAGCATTGCTGCCGCATCCGGCTGCAGTGCAACTTTACTGCTCGCCCAAAAACTTGGCCCCTGTCACCTTTCGTCGCTCTTCAGCTCGTCGAGCGCTTTGAGACCTAAAAAGTGCCCCGATAGTCCTTAAAAGATATTAAATAAACAAGAATCGGCCTCTTCCGGTGTGGAGAGAGAAGAAGACTAGCGACACAACGCTGACTGCGTCTCTCTTCGTCCCCGGTCTCTTGCCTACGTATTTGTGCTCTGCGCGTATGAATGGTTCAGCGTGTTGAAACCTTTAACAGTTACGTGCCCAGCCTGTAACAGTTACATGCCCAGGTCTAAGGCCTTTCATCCCTCTTTCGCCTACCGACCCATCGATAATCAACCGTGAAGGCGATGTACAAGAGCATCGCTGCGATGTTACTTGTTGGATCTAGAACATCTAATGTGGTGCAGAAATTGATACAAATCGCATTTGCAATACTCTGTACGCAACATTGGCACTTCATCCCTTCGCTGGTGATTTACGTCGTGGACAGAAGGCATAGACGATGCACAGGCCAAAAGAATGAATAAAAACCAAAAATGACCAAAGTAAAGGCTTTAAGAACATTTTGAGACTACTTGCAATGGAATTACAAATTGCAATCGTGACTACACTAATCTCATTTTTCACTTAAATCACTTAATGCAAACGCCACTGTCACGAAGAGGTTTGCGTGTTTTTGCTTTTCCGTGGCTCCGCTTTCGATCATTTGATGTACGTCGAACTTTCAACGTCAAAAAAGGTTTGTATGTAGCAACGTCCTTTGACAGAAACCCCTCCAAAGGTGGTCGCGGTCTTGCTTCTCTTAGTACAGGGACAGCGATAGAGTCTTCTGTACCACAAGAGTTTTGGGTATAACACCCAAGTTGCGACTGGAAATACCTACGGAGGAGATAACAGGAATCGTTTTATCAAGTGGCTGGCTTGAGGTGCGAATCCATCTACGCGCTGTTCCTGCCCAAAGAAAATCCAGAAAAAAAGAGTAAAAGGAAAGTGGTTCAAGGGAAAAGGTAATAACCCATAAGACCTTGTAAAAATCAAAAAGGCACCTGACTGTAAGGATGATAATTTTTAAGCCAGCTCAGCAAAAGCTAATACTGAGTCGAACAAGTACCTGTGTCTCAAATAATTGCGATAACCAAAACGGTAATGATCGGTAACACTAGGCGAAACAACAGGGTGAAACAGATCACAGGTCTTAAAAGACAATGCGCCGGTGAGTATAACAAAACCGAATGCAGTGACACTCCAAGAGGAGTTGATTACTTTGCACAGGAGATACACTCAAAGCTTAACCATAGCTTACCTTTACATCAGCGTAAAACAGCAGTGCCGTCCTCCCTAACTACTATTCGGTCATAATTAACAAATAATGTACTTCTGTAGTGCGCCACGCCTGTGGTCCATAAATTTGTGTCACTGGGCAGCACGGCCGGCCAAGACACAACACGACACGTGTGAGTAGCGCCAGCAGTGAACCAATGCTAGCCTGCTTGCCACGCGTCAATCTGTCCCAGATATCATAGTTTTCACCTGTAAAGGTACCAAAACATCAAACAAAGTTTGTGAAGAAGTGTGTGGCCGGCGGAAAGCACAGAATGGGCCGCCGGCCACTCCTTTATAGACTCCATCTTCTAATTTTTTGTTATCGTAATAAAGGAGAGTAATGAATGCAGTATCAATTCGGAGTTGCATTGTAATTTAGAGAATTACAATGCAACTCTCTCTAATTCTACCTCTCACGCCATCGTTTGCAAACAACTCTAAATGTTTTGCGCTGGAAACAGAGAATACAAGATAAAAACTATGCTAAAGTGTATAGCTTAACGGCTACCGTTAAAACCTTTTGTACCAGTAAAAACCTAGTAGGAAAAATATCTGCGTACAATAGGAAAAGGTATAGCCCTTGTTTGGTTTGATTTTCTCAAGATCATTTTCCATAAGTTCTGCGAACGTTCACAACACAAAAGAAAGAACAAAACAAAGGTTAGAAATGTAGTAAAAGGATATTTTCTCAAACCGCAAAGTATAGAAAGCTTATATAGGTGGTCTTGAGAAACAGCTTTCGTCAAAATGTCCGCTGGTTGAACTTTGCTTCGTATCTGCGAGATATTTAAGACCCCAGACTTCACAAGTTCCCTAACATGATGGACCTTTAGTGCAATATGTTAGTTTCTTTGAGAAGTCTTGGACGCATTCATAATAGAGTTTGCAGTGGATCTGTCGGTACCAATACAATTTGGATACATTACATTCGGTTCGTCTTCAAGAATGGTGCCGTTTCGAAGCTCCCAAAATAGTCTTCGTAACCACGATAGCGGCTTTCCACAGTAAGAGAGAGCAATGTATTCAGCTTCTCCAGAATACAAAGCAATGATCGTTTGCTTCTTCGTCGTCCATAATACGGGTCCATCATTCACCTTCACTAGTATGCCAGTTGTAGGCTTTCTGTTTTCGCGACAACCAGCCCAGTCAGCATCACAGAATGCTTTCATCAGAGCACGACTCTCTGACGGGAAGTATAGAAAAAGGTTTTTTGTGCCTTTCAAATATCTTAGGACGCGTTTTGCCAGTGCAAGGTGCCTCTGACAAGGATTGTGTACCTGTCTCACCAACATTGATGCCGCGAACATAATGTCAGGCCTCTATGCCACTACCAATTACATCAGATGACCAACCAATTTACGGTATTTTCCGTGAAGCAATGCTGGAAGAATTGTTTCACCATGACCTGTCGCTGAAACAGTAAAAGGAGACGGTAATGGAGTCTTTGCCGGGTTCGCATTGTAAAGATTGTAATCCCGAAGTAGTTCCTCCACATCTCTCTCTTGGTTTGCACGAATACCATTCTTATCTCTTCTCAGTTCCAGACCAACGAAAGACTTGGCCTCACCAAGAAGTTTTATCTGAAACAGTTTCTTCATTTGGGCCTTAAAGTGTTCCAAGAGAGACTTTGAATCGGACAGAGTGAGAACGTCGTCTACAAAGACGACAATTATTATTTTGCCACTTTCTGACCTGTACATGTACAGTCTACTCTCCGTCCTCGACTGTTTAAATCCCAGTTGAACTACCTCGGCGTGCAAGAGAGATCCCCAAATTTGTCCCGTTTGCTTTGCACCGTGTGGTGCAATGCCCAGTGATGGGAAAACACGCCGAAGACGTTCGGGATCTTCCTCTCACGAGGGCAGCACAGCGAAAGAGCCCTTCCAGGGATGACACGACGGAGTCGGGTGTAAACCGAGGTCAACCTTCGCGACTAGCGCAGGAAAGTGAATAGATAAACCTGTAACACAATGCAATACTCCGGTGAAGATGGATGACTCCACACAGTGGCGCACACACGACAGATGTCGGTATGAGCCGCGGATAGCGGGAACTATCCTAAATAGGAAAGGGAAAATATGAAGGAATATGGGGGGAATGGGACAAAGGAAAGGGACGACAACGAGTCATGCGAGTGGCTCGGAGGAGGCCCGGCACTGCCGAGAAATATACCGTATACACGGGCGAAACCACAATAATGGGAACAATCCTCAAGAGGGGTATCTTGGCGAGCAAGGGGGTTGAGCACACCGTAGGCAACGGGATATCTCTCCTAAATGGAGTCGAGTACCGCCGAAGGAGAATGAGCTCAGAGCCAAGTTCTTGGAGTAGAACACCCTTGGTCGGTAAGATTTAATGGTGCGGCGGCCGCGAGGCCGGCGCACTAAGTAGTGTAGCTCCCCTAGTGTAATAACTAAATAAATAGATAACTAAATAAATATATAACAACCACCCGTTCACTATCTATCCTTGCCTGCAACCCTTGCCCACGCCCGTCTTCCACGTGTACCACTGGTGTACCGGGCCAACTCCTGCTCGCAGGCAGTGCCGCCTGGCACGGGGAAAAGTCATGTATGAACATGTATGAAAGCCAGTGCGACCGGGAAAATTAACAAGTCCCCAGATGTCCCTCTTACGAGGCATGCTCTTCATATCTCCCTCCTTAGTCAGCGAGGCGACCTCGAAGAGTTAAGTTGCGATGGCGGAAAGTCCACGTAAAGGCGTGTCGCCTTCCGGCTCGCCGGCTGCTTCTCTGGAGATCCAGCGTCATCCCACCTCGACTTCGAATTCTTCTGACATCCCAATTCCTCGGCTTTCTCCCAACTCTCCAACTTCGTCCCCCATTTTCAACCTTCCGCATAACCAACCTCCCAACCCTGCTCGGGGATTCCGCACCGGCTTCCGGTCTGCTCCGATTCCTCGGCGTGAAAGTTCGTCGTCTTCGGAGGAGCCTCCGGTGCTACCGGCTCACACGAACCGCCCTGTTGCGGGTATGTTCCCTGGTCAGGCGCGTCCTCCGGCTTGGCCAATCTATGACTCCCTCGTTGGGGCGAATCCGAACACTCGGCTTGGTTCCCTCCGGTTGAGCTATGCGACCTGGTTTCACCCGCTTGCCGTCTGCGACGAGGAACTGATCCAATCTTACACCGATAGCACGGAAAACCTTCCGGGAGACCTTCCCGGCGTCATCACCATGTCCTGGGACTGGCGCAATCGAATTGCGGTACCCGTTCATCACGTTAGCCGCAATGCGGGAGAGTCCGCGGCCACCACGCATGCCATGCTCGTGCTGTTGGCTCACCTCCGGCTTCGCCGGGCTCCGTTCGAAGTACCAGTTCCACTGGACATAACCTTCGAGGTCCTGTTTTACCGCACTCGCGGAGAGATGTCTTATTGCGACCGGCTCACCGGACTGGAAACCTTCGCGTGGAGGAATACTACGATTTCCCGGCAGGAAGCCATGTTGTGGGCGAGACCGATTCTTCGGGCGGAATTCCCTTATCTTCCCCGGGCATCCCGGTCGAACTTCCTTCAGAATTTCATCCGTGATGAACGGCGTTGGAGAGCCCGAACCGGGTATTTTGTCCCGTATCGGAATACGGAGATCGAACGCGTCGCTGCGCCGCAACGACGAGGTCGGTATGTTCCCCTCCCCCGTTGGTGGGGTGCCCTTGAGGCGTGCTAGGGGTGCTACATCGAGCTCCCCCCCGTCTTCACATATGCAGGCTCCTCCATGGTATGGGATCCCCGCTCCGGGTTCTGGTCGGTTGTGGTCACAGAGTGGGCGGTCTGCACTGCGGCTTATATCCTCGCGGAGGCGTATGACCAGTATAGACTGTGGTATATTCAACCGCGTGTGCGGGCAGCCATCCGACGCTTTGACATGCGAATCCCGCTTGGGGGTCTGGCTAACGCCGAAGAGATGCTCCCCCTGCTCGATTTCTTCGAGGGCGTCAACTGGGATGAAGTTCCCATCGACAACTCCCAAAGGAGGCTTCACCACAATGGGTCTGGCCCCGGTTTAGGGAGGAATACCGCGCTAGCGGGAGATTACATCTTCTTTGACCCTGGGAATATAGGGAGCTTACCCGTGAAGAAGCGGAAGGTTACCGGAATGCTCCACGAACGGTTCCTCCGGACCACCAGAGGGGGTTTGTCGATTCGGACGATTATTACCGATCCTATATCGGAGGCGACCCCATGGTAGATAACGAGCCGGACTATGCCGACATGGCCAAGGCCGCGGTCCCTAGCGAGGGTGTTGCCGATGGACTCGGTGACGGTTCCGTGCAGCACGGGGTTTCTGGTTCGCCAGGTCCTTCCGTTCCAACAGGTCCAAGCCCGGCGACGGCGGCATCTCCGGCCTCCGCTCTGACGGCGTCGGGTCCTGAAACGGTGGCACCGCCCACTTCCGTTCCGACGGCGACGGTTCGGGAGCCCGGTGATTCCTGCGATGTCATCACGCAATTCCTCCGAGAGATGGGCCTTAGCCGTAATGAAGTTACGGGGGATGTCGCCGCAATGCGGGATGTGCTTGCTAACCGCTTGGGCGGCGGTCTTCCTCCATCGGATGAGCCCTGATCTCCTGCGGGGTTTTGGCTTGAGATAGACTGATAGATAGCATGATCGAAAATAAAGACGAGCTTCTATGGGGGTGTTGTCCCATTGTGTGCACTTCCTCTCCATGTCGGAGCTATCCCCGAAGGGGGTCGCTTTCCGCTTCGCGGTTAGTCTCCGTTCTCTGACGGTGACGTACCCTGCCGGGAGGTAGCGTTTCGCTCATTTCCAACGGTTTGGTGCACTTCGGAGAACGTGCGCCATCACTGATGGGGAAAACCGTGCATACGGTGGCGACCGTGGTCGACAACCAGCATGCTGGATGAAAACCCACTTGTGCGGTTCAAAGCGAAAAGAATGTAAATTTTGTAGCTCGAGGCTACACTAGTAGTGTTCCGATATCATATCGGCGGTTCCGCCGTAGGCGGTGTGCATGACTGGGTAACCCTGCTTCTGTACCGTCCGAGACGGGCTAACCCACTTGGGCGTTACACAGCGTTGCCGGCGTGGCCGTTCCCGCATTGCGGTGATACTGAATAACCTTGGAACGGGGGAGGTGCTCGATGGACTCCCAAGTATGTCATGATGGGTCGTATCCGTACCAACGGGAGCGGTATTCCAATATACCCTTTCCGTTGTAACGGTGTGATATCACTCGGTCGAGGATGTACTCCTGTACGAAGAATTTCCGGCCCTGCCGGGTCGTAGTAACGTCCCTCGGGGCGTGCGTGCCCTCGTGAGGGAGAACGTCCCGCAATAGGGACTGCGGGTGGCTTTTCCACTCAGCGGGTCTTTCTCCGCGAGGAGTAACGTCTGTGACGGTTGGTGGCCACGAGGTGTGGTGTAATCCGCCTCCCTAATTAGGGTGTTTTTCCGTGGCTGCGCCGTGGCCAGCTTACGTAACGTCCCGTGGTCCATGGTAAGCTCACCGATCTCCGTTCTGGGGCCATCCTCGTGTGGGGCGTGTACAGGTAGTACAAACCTATGGGGCTTGGGTTAAATATCCCGGATCGGGGTTTGCACTCCGTGCTTAACGGTGAAGTCATCCGGCAGCACCGGTTTGCCGTCGGTAATTACTCCCGGGTCTACCGAGACGCTCGGGTTCCGCGTCCGAGAACGCGGCCGTGTCGAGACTTCCTTCCCTTCTTCAGGGCTTCCAGTTCCGCTTCTCGCGATGGGTACCTTCACTGAAGTGTCATTCCTGTTCGAAGGGCTTATCCGCGAAGTGCTGCGAGCGGTTTCTCCCGGCGTTGCCGGTATCTCCTCGTCGCTTTCCTTCGCGTCCAGTGACGGTGCTTCTTCAGAGCTTGCCGCTACTGCGGGGACTTTCGTCATGGACGGCGGCTTCGCGGCCTTGCCGCGATGGGGGGGTGCGCGATTATCTTCCCGTGGCTGCGGTGCCATTCCAGCGTTCCCAATCCGTGTTCCACGGCTTGCTTCCCGTTGCGACGGCGTTGTATCCGCGTGTTCGCGATCCCCCTCTCCCTCCTCAGACGGAGCGACGGGGCTACTGGGTTCCCCAGAGGTCACCGTATGGCGGTGGTAGATTCCGTTGTACGGTGACTGAGAGCGGCCTCGAGGGCCGTTGGTTTCCAGCGTAGCCGTGGTTGCCGCAATACCCGGGAGGTGGGTGAGACCCCGGGCGGGGTGTGGCAACACGGCAGGCCGTGAAATCACCGAGGTATCGGGCGTAGATTCACCTTCAGGTGTAGCGTCCAGCGTAGCTGGTGTAGCCTCGGTCGGGGGTAGAGGGGCGCGTTCAACGCGATCGCGCGACAACCGCACGAGCTTGTCGCCCATTTCCACCACGACCGTGCCCGTAGTAACGGAGTTAACCTTAAAAGGTCCGTCCGCCACTGGCGATAGTTTGTGGCGCTTCTCCCTTTCGAGGTTGTAGTATTCCTTTCTCACGAAGACGTAGTCACCGGCCCGCCATGCATTTGTATCCTTTCGAAGGCAAGCATCGAAATTCCGCTTATAGGAGGCTTGGGCTCGACCCATAGACGTCCGGGCGGCGGGTACCAACTGGGTTAGCCAGGTTTTCCACTTTTGGCGGTAGTCCTTCATGGAAGGGAAGGTATCCAGTGTAGACTGGGATTCCAGCGCCACTGGCGTTGGTTTCCGTGATAGGACCAACTCGAATGGAGAAAGCCCGGTAGTCCGGTGTACCTGCGTGTTGTACGCGAACGTGATTGCGTCGGTGTAGAGATCCCAAGTCTTTGGGTGGTCAGCCGCATAGGAGCGGAGAGATGCTAGCATCGTCCGGTTAAACCGCTCGACCTGCCCATTACACTGGGGATGATAAGTGGTTGTGAAGAGGTTCTTCACATCCAATATCCTGCAGACGTCCTGGAAGAATCGCGATGCGAACTGTTTCCCGTTATCGGAGAGTAGCTCCACTGGAGGTCAGTAGACAAGGGCCCAATGCGTCACGAACGCATTGGCAACCGTGTAAGCGGTTATCCTCCTAGGAGGTACTGTCCGAACGAGCTTCGAGAATCTGTCCGTTATTACGAGTAGGAACTTGTTCCCTCGCTTTTTTGCGATTAAAGGGCCGAGAATGTCGATAGCGACAAACTCGACAGGCGCCCTAGCGGGGAATAGTGCCACCTTCTTGGTGTTTTTCCGGAGCTTTACCCGGTTCTTTGCGCATTCAGTGCAAAACCGCACAGTTGCGTAGGAATCCACTGCCATGGCAGGCCAATAGAAGTCCCTTCGCAGGGTTAGATACAATTTCCTGCCACCAGAGTGTCCACAGAGCTTCGAGAAGTGCGTTAGCTGCAATATCCTCGATTGGAGGGAATACGGAACTACCACTTGTGGGGTGCGTTCGACCTTCCTTACGAGGTAACCAACATCTCTAACTCCAAATGGGAGGTCCTCTCCTCCGTTTAGACGGGCACGAATCTTCATGCAGAAGGGGTCCCCGAATTGTTCTCGGATTATTTCTTCCGTCGTGACGGGCACGAAACGTCTGGGTAGCGGGGTTACGAGTGTCTCGCTTGAAGCAAGTAGCTCGTCGAACTCGACGTCCTGTTCCCAGTCGCTGGGCCATTCCGGGTCTTCTGGTTCGTCCATGATGAAGCATGGGATGTCGTTGTCACCCGTATTCGGGATTGCTTCCCCATTAGTGGGTAACCGCGACAGAGCGTCGGCTTGCGTGTTCATCGCTTCTTCCTTGTAGGTGACTTCGAAATCAAATTCTGCTAAGCGGAGCCTCCATCGCATGAGGCGACTGGAGGGATCCGAGATGTTCATTAGCCACCTCAGGGAAAAGTGGTCCGTGTAAACGGTGAAATGTACTCCCATTAGATATGGGCGGAGAGTCGACAGGGCCCACACAACGGCTAGACATTCCTTCTCCGATACGGAGTAATTCCTCTCGTGTACGTTGAGAGAGCGGGACCAGAATCCAATTGGCTTTCTTTCCCCCTCCGGGGTTGTTTTAAAGAGCGCACAACCTATCTGGTAGTCGCTCGAGTCCGTGTCCACGGAATAAGGCAACCCCAATTTGGGTAGCGACATAATTGGTACTGTCGTGACGGCCTCCTTCAAGGAGTTGAAAGCTTCCGATTGCTCGGTGGTTAGCGGTTCCAACTTCGGTGGCTGTCCCTTCCTCAGAAGTGCATTCAACGGAGCTACTGTATGTGCAAAGTCCGGTATGAACCGTCGATAGACGTTGACCAACCCTAAAAAGGAGCGCAACTGCGTCTGCGTTTGCGGTTCTTTCGCCCCCATGAGGGATTTGACTCGAGCCTTCTCGATGGTTAGCCGCCCCGGGCGGATGATATGCCCGAGATACTTTAAGGTGTCCGTGAAGAACTCGCATTTCCTCAACTTGAGCGTAACTACTTCGTCTTGCAGCACGGTCATTACCTCTCTGACATGGGTTAGGTGATCATCCAAATTATTGGAGAAGAGTATAATGTCGTCCAGGTAAACCAGACAAGTCCGCCACTTGAAGCGGGACATTAAAATGTCAATAGCCCTTTGAAGGGTGGCCTGTGCATTGTTCAAACCAAACGGCATCCGCTTGAAGCGGTAAGACCCCAAGTGACAGACGAAAGCAGTCTTATCTCGGTCTTCCTCCCTTACAGGGACTTGCCAATATCCCCAATTGGCGTCAAGAGCCGTGAAAACGGTTACATCTCCAAGGCAGTCAATACACTCATCCATACGTGGTATGGGGTAGGTGTCCCGTATAGTTACGGAGTTAAGGCGACGGGAATCGACGCAAAATCGCCAGGTGATGTCCGCTTTCAATGCCAGTACAACTGGGGATGCCCACGGAGATTGTGCGGGTTCAATCACTCCGGCACGGGGCATTTTGTCCACCTGGAAGTGTTCCTCTTCCCGAGCTTTCGGTCCTGCCCGATACGGGGGTTGTGCAATTGGCCGAGCATTCGGTAATAAATCTATCCGATGTTCGGTTGCGTTAATCTCCCCAAGGGAGCCATCCCACATAGTGGTAAACTCCCGTAATAGGTGACGGAGGCGCCCGCGATGCGAGGCCGGTACGTGACCGAGGTCCAACTCTTCGAGAGCCTTCTCCGGGTCAATTCGGTCGTAGCTTGTTCCGCCTTGGTCCCAATGATTAGGCACGGGGTCCGGATCGTCCGGTGTTTTATCCGTTACAACGGTGTTACCATCTCCCTCCTCAGTAGGTTGTACGTCCTCTTCCGAGGTTACCACACCGAGAATCTCGGCAGCCGTCATCTTCGTTGGCACCATAGCCAACGGATGGGGCGTAACTGATCCGATCACTTGGTTCTTCACCAGATACTGGGTAGTGGTGCTAAGATTGGCGACCAGCACCCGGAACGGGGCGTCCGGCGTCACTTGGACTACACCATTTGCAATGGTGAGTTGGTACTTCTCGTACAACGAGGTCAAGGGTTGGATAACTCGTACTCCGTGTTGACGGGAGTTGACCCGGACCATTACCTGGGTCTCCGGGGGTATCGATATCGATGCTGCAACGCGGAGCTTAGTTGACTCCCGCGACGCGGGCAGCGGTTCCTGTGCAGCAGGTAGCGGCACTTCCTTCTTCGTCGCCCGCGTTAGCGGCTTTCGAACTATTGGTACGGTGGACCCGTCCTCTAGTTCGACTTGCCTCTGACGAGGTCTGATTGCTTCGACGAATCGGTCGCAGTAATCACAACCCAGTATGACCGGAGCGGCTAACGACCGACAAACAATAAAGTCGAGCTTCACCACGGATGTTCCGAGCCTCACGACCAAGTCGATAGTTCCCACCGTTTTCAACGGATTTTTGTTCGCGTCCGCGATTTCCGGCGCCGTTCTCGAACGGATACGAGATCGCAACAGCGGGGCCGAAGCCAATTCCACGATGAAGTTCAAACCGGCACCTGTATCCAGTACGGTTAAGTACCTTACCATGAACTGCGGGTGAAGCCCAAGGTCAGCATATACCTTGTAGTTGCGCTTGGCCATTACCAAGATTCTATCCGGGATCCGATTATTTCTTACCCGTACCCACGGTCGACGCAGAACACCGAAGTGTTCCGAATCCGCGTCTGCGGCGTCCCTCTTCGAGAGGATTTTCACCGGGGAGCGAGGCGGTGACGCCTCGGGCGTCAATAACCTCGACTTGGAGGACGCCTCTCCCAATTGGAAGACTCCCTCGGCTAGTTTCCCTGAACAGGGCTTTCCTGAGCTGGTTGCTCAGCCTCCTCGACTACGAGAGCTTGTCCGTTCTCACCACGGTTAACCGCTTGTGCGGGACCAACTTCCATCGTCTGCGAACGGTTGTTTGCCGGCGGTGACGGGGCCATTCTCCGGAAAGGAGTTGAGGGCACTGCGAGAGAAAAGTCTGTCTTGGCGCGCAAGTACGACGCGGCCGGGACAGACGCCTTCTCCTGTGGAGTTAACGCCTCGTAATGGGCGACAATCTTTGGGAGGTCCCGGATAGAACACAGACACTGTGGTGACGTGTGGCCAAATGTGTAACAAAAGTGACATAGTATGGCCACCACCGCGGTACGCGGGTCCACATTCCGAGTATCGGCCACAACTCCAGGGGAGCGGTTGTTCACCCAACCGGGCCGCTGATTGCGGGTGTATCCGTTTGCATACGGTATGCAAGGCGCCCGAGCTCTTCCGTTCCCTGTATACAACAGGTCATCTTCCCGATCCGTCGGTTGCGTCCCGTCCAAGGTTGACGGTAGTTCCGCAGTCGGCACTGAGACGCCATCGCCGTGAGGGATGTGTACGTTGTCATACCCCTTCTGGGGAGGCTCATCCGCCAAAAGTGAGAGGGAGTTGGACTCGTTCTCCACCATCAACGCTTTTGCGGTTCTTACCCTCGGTTCAGGTGTCCTGGCGCGCAGTGCATCTCCTTCAGCGCGGGCGTACTGCACCAACTCCAAGTAGGAGAGCTTAGGCCGGTCTTACCGGTATCTCCCCACTAGGGTCTTGATGGCTGGGTCCAGCCCATCAATGAACATCGTGCACCGCTCCGCAGCGGGATAAACATTAACACACCTGTGGAAACCCTTGTTCAGGCGTACCGAGTAATCGGTTTCCAATTCCCCAGGTTTCTGGCGGGTGTCGCGCAGAGCGAGGACTGCCAATTGAATTGCGATGTTAGTTGCGTACGACCGTAGCAGGTATTGAACCGCTTCTGGCCAGCAGCTAACCCCTCCTTTGGAGGCACGAGTTGAGCCTTTTACAGAGTTGAACTGATATTCAGCGATTCCCCGTAAAAGTACGGTAGTGTAATGTAGGCCTGAGCCTCATTCATCCCGAGTATATCGGCTTCTGTCACGAAACGTGCGAGGAAATCCAACACCAGAATGGGTTCTTCTCCAGAAAAAGTCTGGTTGCGGAGTGAGAGCTGCATGCGCTTAATGCAATCTCTCACTTTACCCGTGTCACGGGCGTTTCTCTCGAGAGAGGTATCTTCTAACCGATAGTATCGGTATGACAGCAGCTTCCGATACATCGGGTTCGTTGGCTTCAACTCCTTCAAACCGGAGTGCTTCTTACCCCGAGTTCGGGCGCGAACTGCACCTTCGGTGGCATATGACCGCTTGGAGCGGGAAGATCGCCCGCGGCGGGTGTTGCCATCCTCGGAGTCCGAGCTTTCGGAATTATCCGAGTCGCTCGATGAAGAATCTGACGAAGTCGGTGGCGACCGAGAAGATTTCTTTCTTCGGGATCTCCGCTTCTTGCAGTCTTGTCGCTGGTCACTGCGCTCGGCGCGTTGGGAGAGAGCTCCATGTTCCGCTGCTGCGGGTTGGTCCGTCAAGGCGGTTTGCTCCAACGTCTCCAGACGGGCCTTAAATCGATCGAATCGGGTCTCAATTCCTTCGACGAAGGCAGCGGGTCCACCGAAGCTTTCCAGCAAGGTGTTGACGTCGGACCGTATTAAACGGAGATCTTCTGCGACATCCCTTACAGGGTTGGCCTCCATCACTCCACGGAAGGAAATAAACTCCCTGACAAGGGTGTTGTGAGCAGTCCGTATCGTACGGAGCTGCTCGTCCAGGCGAGTCACCTGGCTCTTCTCGACAGCCCCAGATGGAGGGGGCACTTCCGCGACAGCGGTAACCGATGTAGGCGGCCCAGCACTGGGTGTCAAGTTGTCCACCAGAGCTGATGGATCATTCCGGGGTTCCAGTTCCTGGCCCGTTGAGCGAGATGCGACGTTGGCAGCCAAGGTAGAACCAGCCCTAATCGGGATCCTGGTAGGATGCAGAACATCGGGGTTGTCACCACCTTGGTGGGAGCGGCTGCGACTAATCGCCAGATCCGCGTCCGAGGGCTTCTTCGACATGACAACCCGTTCAAACGGGAACCACGGAATTGTTCCAGATAAATGAATCAAACCTCCACGAGGAGTAATACAGAGCTTAGTCTTCTAGGTCGGGAGACCATTTTGTGGTGCAATGCCCAGTGATGGGAAAACACGCCGAAGACGTTCGGGATCTTCCTCTCACGAGGGCAGCACAGCGAAAGAGCCCTTCCAGGGATGACAAGACGGAGTCGGGTGTAAACCGAGGTCAACCTTCGCGACTAGCGCAGGAAGGTGAATAGATAAACCTGTAACACAATGCAATACTCCGGTGAGGAGGGATGACTCCACACAGTGGCGCACACACGACAGATGTCGGTATGAGCCGCGGATAGCGGGAACTATCCTAAATAGGTAAGGGGAAATATGAAGGAATATGGGGGGAATGGGACAAAGGAAAGGGACGACAACGAGTCATGCGAGTGGCTCGGAGGAGGCCCGGCACTGCCGAGAAATATACCGTATACCCGGGCGAAACCACAACAATGGGAACAATCCTCAAGAGGGGTATCTTGGCGAGCAAGGGGGTTGAGCACACCGTAGGAAACGAGATATCTCTCCTAAATGGAGTCGAGTACCGCCGAAGGAGAATGAGCTCAGAGCCAAGTTCTTGGAGTAGAACACCCTTGGTCGGGAAGATTTAATGGTGCAGCGGCCGCGAGGCCGGCGCACTAAGTAGTGTAGCTCCCCTAGTGTAATAACTAATTAAATAGATAATTAAATAAATATATAACAACCACCCGTTCACTATCTATCCTTGCCTGCAACCCTTGCCCACGCCCGTCTTCCACGTGTACCACTGGTGTACCGGGCCAACTCCTGCTCGCAGGCAGTGCCGCCTGGCACGAGGAAAAGTCATGTATGAACATGTATAAAAGCCGGTGCGACCGGGAAATTTAACAAGTCCCCAGATGTCCCTCTTACGAGGCATGCTCTTCACACCGTAAATGGATTTCAATAGTAAGCAAACTTTGCCAGGAACATAGGAAGAGCCCGATGCATTTTGGGGTTGCTCCATTATCAACGGATCTTCTAGTTCACCATAAAGATAAGCGTTGCTTATATCCATTGTCTCCAAAAGTAGATTCTGTGCGACTGCTTTGGCTAACGCTAGTCGGAATGTTTCGAGCTGAGCCACAGGTGCGTACAGATTGTCACGATCGTAGTCCAAATACGGTCTTTGCATGTCGCCTCTTACGACACATCGAGCTTTGGGGAGAATTTCTGGAGGACTTATACTTATGTGTTTCCCGTTAAAAGTCCACAGAAATGGAAGGGGTTTCATTCCTGCCTTCCTGTCAATGAGTCTCCAAGTTTTTCTTTCAACGAGATCATGGTATTCTCTGTTGATTGCTTCTGCCCATACGGGAATATGTCTTGCTTCCTCAAAGTTGTTTGGTATCTTAAACGAGTCGTTTTCATCCAAGGAGCGAGAGTGTGCAACTAAGCAGTGCACTATAGCTGCTTCATAGTACTCCTCTTCCCCTTCATGGAGTCGCTGCTCGGCTTCTGTCCAGCCCAAGGACAAAAGGTCAAGTAGCGTGTTGATTGGTGGTAGATAGTCCTTTGACACCTTGAAGTCGTTTTGCCTGACCATGATCACCTTTTCTGTGGAAGGGATGTAAATTCTGTATAAAGTTTGAGTGCTTTCCATTCCAACGAAGTGTCCCTTCAAAGATCGGGGTAGTAACTTCTTGTTCGGTGCAGAATCAGAACGATAGATATACGCATGACCTTCTTGTCCGAACTTAAGTAGAGTAGAGAACTCGGGCTTTTACCAAACCATTCCGTGTAAGGGACCTTCATGTTGATTCTGAAGTTTGGTAGACGGTTCCATATCCAATTTGCATGGGATATGGCTTCTTCCCAAAGCGTAAGAGGTATTTTGGATGCGTATAGAAATGTTCGAGCCGTCTTCCACAAATCCTGAATGATTTTCTCAGCAGCTCCATTCGACTCGTGTGCATACGGTGGTGTATATTCAAGTATTATTCCGTTGTCCAATGCATAAGTGACGAGCTCGTCCACTTTATTCTCACCCGCTCCGTCAAGGCGAACGCGATATATACGGATGGATCCTTGGTTGTTCATTTTCCGCAAGAGCCTTGTACCACTTTATGGAGACGAAGAATTGTGATTTGGTCGATAGGAAGTAAAGCGACGATGCTCTTGTGACGTCATCAAGGAGTGCCTGCATGTACTTTGATCCTTGTAATGACGGTGGGGTGATGGGACCAGATAGGTCTGTGTGCGTGAGCTCCAGTGGGGAAGTCGCTAAGGATGAGGATCGTTGTAGTGGAGCACGTCTCGATCCCGCTTCTAAGCATGATGTGCAATGGATGTTTTGAACATCGGACTTCGAGAGATCGGGTACACCGTTGGACTGGTCGACGGTAGCGAGTAGTCGATCTTTTCCAGGATGCCCAAGCTTTTCGTGCCAGTCTTTCGCTGTATCTCCAGGTGTTGTAAAATTAGCTTGAGCACGAGGCGGAGGGATTGGGTTTGGTAGTGGACAAAGTCCGTTCTTCGCTGTGCATTGGTGAAGCAGTGCTTGGTTTCGAGAATCCTTTATGATAAACCCGGTAAAGTTATTATCACTGCTGAATGTGACAGTAGCATAATCTGCAATTACTGATAGAGAGACGAGATTGGAATCAAATGAGGGAATGTGTTTTGCAGGTAAAGATATTCCATCTCCCAAAGGCAGCATGATCGTTCCTGTCCCTCTTATCTCAGACTCTCTGTCGCATGTACTCACTGATTGATTCTCCACCGCTTTATAATCCCAGAACAGGGTTCTATCGCTAACGAAAACATGGCTGGCGCCGCAGTCCAGCCATGTAACTGCCTCATGTTCGTGAACAGATAGCTTTGCCTGTGTTATCGCAACAAACCCACGAGGCTCGGTGTTCTGTCTGTCATGGTTGGTCTTGTTGGATTTTTTTCGATTGGAGTCCCATTCCTTCGATCTGAAGCTGTTATTGCACAATCGGTTTGAATATCATTTCCGGTAATCCTCGTTTGTCTTGGATTGCTTTCTCCAACGACACTCGGACGGCATATGGCCTAGTCTTCCACAATGCCAGCATCGAACCGTTTTGGATCTCCTACGCAGTTTTAGGATTGCGGTCTTGGACTTCCGCGCGGCCATATGGGGGTATTGGGAACCACTTTCTATACCAGCAGTTTTTATGGTACCAGTTGAATCACGATGTTTACGGCGATCCATTTCAGATCTTATCAATGAGACCACCTGGTCTTTTTCCATATTATTGGCATCTGCAAGTAATGTGATTGCCATTAACGAGTCTGGTAAGGTTCTCAATGAACAAGCTGTTCGCTCCTTGTCGGTTAATGGATCTCCAAGACTAGCAAGCTCAAGGAATATTGTTTCCATTTCATGAAGATGTTCGAGAGTGTTCCCGTCATCCTTGAACACAAGACTGTTCAGACGTTGTCGAAGATTCATTTTCGTTTGAATGTTGTCTTTTTTGTACGTAGTTTCAAGCTTGGTCCAAACATCTAATGCAGAACATTGCATTCTTTCAAGAAGCTCTGAAACGGCAACAATTGGCTGAGTGCCAAGGTTCTGCACAATATGTGATCGTGCTTTTCTATCGGTGTCGTCCCATCGGCGGAGAGCTTGAGCAGAGCTCTCAATTTCCAATGTGTGGGCCTCCATTACTACAAAGAGAACTTGGTCAGCGTTCATTATGTCTCGAACATATATTCTCCATTTGTAATAGTCCGCCAATCCCTTAAGGCGTGGGATTGTTCTCTCGCCTTCTTCTCTACTTTCACTCATCTGTTTGGGTTAAGAGTGGAAGAAGGGTGATGAACTCTGGTTAACGAGGCTTTTTTTGGTTAGTCTGCTTCACCTCTAGCTAGCGGGGTTCCTTTTGTTAGTCTTCTTGACCTCTAGCTAGCGAGATGCCTTTTGTTAGTCTTCTTTTGTTCGGGCGCACGGACAGGAGAAACTACCTCCGCTACCCTAGAGGTTTGACCTCTTAACCAGGGTTACTCTCTCTTGGTGAGTCACGGCTTTCTGCAGCCTGCCAAGCTCTGCGCGAACAAGAGCGAGGTGCGTTTAGTCTCTACGGAACGTCCAAGGGAGGTTATTAAGTAAAGATAAGTTTTCACCAGTTGACCCCTTCTTGTTCCTTGCAAGACTGGAGCGCAGCTTCTTTGGTTAGTAAAGAACAAGGCTTGTTGAACAGCTTGGGCTGAATGACGACACACTGTATCACCAAAGGCAGACAGAGCACACCCCAGCTGAGCCGGTTATCTAGTGTGATATCAAATCCTAAGGATTACTTCAAGTTTCCAATCAATTCCCGTCCCGGTACTCGGCTTGCAAGCTGCTAAACCTAAAGTTGGAAGTGTTGGTTGGATGTAAAAGGTAGAAATAAAAGATGGAAAGCTGAGTATTGTGATCAAGATGAGTTTGTAGGCTTCGAGTCCAAAGATGAATTTCACAGTCTCCAAAGAGGTTGCGTAGAATGAAATGCGCGCTCTGTAGCTTCGTTGAGGAGAGAAATGCGCGGTTGATGTTGGAAATGAAAACTTTCGAGTGGCGATGGTGGGAGTAGGGGAAGGGGGGGCTTGACGTGGAAAGAGGGTTAGTTGCGGGGGTGTTGCGGTCGAGGGGTGGGTGAGCGATGCAACCATGTGAAGAAGTGTGTGGCCGGCAGAAAGCACAGACTGCGCCGCCGGCCGCTTCTTTATAGACTGTATTTTCCAATTTTTTGTTATCCTAATAAAGAAGAGTAATGAATGCAGTCTCAATTCAGAGTTGCATTGTAATTTAGAGAATTACAATGCAACTCTCTCTAATTCTACCTCTCACAAAGTTTACGCTGAGTTTCACCCAAATTTGCAGGGGTCCACTCATACCTGAATTAAACGGATGCCACGTTGGTACGTCATCATCAATGATTCACCTCGACAAGAGGATCTGTGCATCCGCATTGTTGTACAGTTAGCGAAGTGATGGCGATCAATTTGTTTAGCAATGCCATGCTCAGCGAAGTAACTCTCAGAAGTGCCAAACATCAGCTCAATATCTTAGCCAAGACTCGGCAGATGTCTGAATGCGACTCTGAGATGTAGATGGCCAAGTCTTCCCACAACTCACTCTTGGACTTCGGCTGTCAATTTACCGATCTATGTGAAAACCATGACGTCGTACCACAGCCATCTGACAACGCTAATATTGTTCTTCGCAAGGATACCACTCTGGTAACTGGTGGTCGTCGATTCAATTACAACAAAGAGTTCAGTTCAAGTACATAGTGTAGATGACCGATTAGTCGCCGATAATGCCAGACATGTTGTTTACGGGCCAACGCTGCAGAATTATACTCGATGACGCAGTAAAGGTATTAACGAATCTCACCTTCATTTCGAAGGGATCCCAGAAGACCTACACCAAGACGGACGTAGAGATCATGGTCGGACATGGAGTTCAGCATGCTCTTGCAGCCTTCGAGAAGTGCAAAGAGCACGAGCAATACTCTCACCATAGAGAAACGTCTCGGAATAACGGCAATAATGAAAAGCAAATGCTCTCTCATCGAAGCCTCTGGAACGAAAGAACGCGACCCGAACCAGACTTGTGCTACGATTGTCGGGACTCAAGGCATCGCTATGGAGATCTGGAGCGCAAACGTATTAGAATTTCCACCAAAAAGGTCAGGAGTGAAGCCCAATCCCGCAAAATCTCCATGGATGGTAAGAAGGACCATATCAACCGAGATTTCTACAAAGCCTCCTATCCATCACAAGTCAGTCATCTTGAACATCCAGGGAAGGAGCCTACTCATATCGTATTCTGTTTGCCAAGAAGCCCAATCCAGTAATCGATCCTGAGTGTCCAAAGAGTGTTGGAAGTTTTGACACCGTAGGCCATCTTTGTGTTTCGTTGGAACAAGAGCTCGTAACCCAACAATTGGACTGTGGGCCCTTCTTTCACGGCTTTCGGGGAAACTATTTTTACGCTAAACAAACGTTCGCCGTTTGAACTCTTCGTGGTTTTTAAGAAAACGACGTTTCATTTTCCATCAGCGTCTACGTCGTAGAAGAAACTTGCCCCATCTTTGTTAGGCTCGATGTTCTATTACATTGCAACATACTTGGGGGCGATAATACTATTCAACTCCCTGTCAATGTTCTTTCGAAAGAGAGCCCTTTAGCCCCTCCAACGTACTACAAGAGAGGAGATCTTACCAAGCGTAAGCATCTGCCACTAGTGCCGTCTTGCAACGCTTCGTTCAAGACGCTTCTGTCCCGTATGAAGACAGGAACGCCTCCTTGAAAGCTCATAAAGAACAAACAGCGTTTCGCCAAGCTTTTCAAGCTCTACACGCACTTCTCTCTGAGGAACATGAAGGGAATCTGCAGCAGGGCTGGGGTGCTGACTAGAACCCTGTTGTTCTTACGGTCACATTCGTTCTTCTCATAGAATCCATGTACATCCACTGGAAGGCCATTAAGTTCTTGCAATGTATCATTTTCACGTCTTCTGACAACCTCCAACAAGAATGTACAAGTTGACTTTGTGTTTGTTGGAGAAATGGGAACCTTCTCATTTTACACATGAATAATTCCGCCACAGGCATCTCCTACGCCGCTCTTTTGTTCTCAAGAACGAGAAAATAAGCTTCTAAGAACTTTTTTATGCACTAGAAAAAGGTCAAGGGGCCCGTGCAGAAATATCCCGTCACCCGGAGTTCTTTTCTGACGACTTTGCGACAATTTATGCGTCTCATTCCATCAATTACTTGGCGAGACCTGGACGCCGCCATATCAAAACAGGCCTGGCCGAGTCATCCCACCAATCAATCCAGTACATCATTCAGCGACTCATCAAGGAACGTAAGCTCGCAGCCTCAATCAGCCTACATGTGCATTCAGACCAGGAGGTAGCGGCCAGTGTAGTCTTTCTAAAACTACTCTGCGCCGCTTCAAATTCATTTCGTCCTTTGAATTCGCCCGTCGCTACCATCTGGCTCTCTCAGGCCTTGACCAAAGCCCCTTCAGCAAGTATATGGTAGACGCATACCTCGAAGAAACTGTCGGCAATGCTCTTCACACTTCTCTGCGTTCAAGGGATGTCAAGTGCTTCTGCAGGACATAATTGGGTCCTAGTATTCCGTCTACTTCTTCAATAAAGCAATTAATGGTACTGCAGATACATGAAAGAGGTGCACAGAATTTATGCAGTAGTGTCCAACCTGGAGAATCTCAAGGGTTTGAGCCAGACTGTTGCCTACCAAGACCTCCACCTTAAGCCACGATCTGATCTCTTCCGAGGCATAGAAGAGGTAGAACTGGGATTGCATGAGTCCTTCAAATAGCAACGTTGGCAACCTGCAACTGATTTTACAGACTCCCTTACTCTACGTGAGCTCCCCACCAACGAGTTGGTACAGACCACAGATGCGTGACGAAGCATGTTCGAGGACAGCGAGCCGAACTTTGGCGATTTCGCTGAGTAGAACGACCACCCTTGCAGCACAGCGTACATGACCGAGAACCAACTCCTGTGTCTTGTCAACTGCCCAACGAAGGATATTGGTGACTATGCTCTAGTGAAGGGTCCCACCCCTGACGCTACGCAGCTCACATCTGCCGAACATGCCATCCTCCGAGACCTGTACTAGTTACTTGAAAACGAACTACTCACGGAGCATAAGCTCTAGTGTGCGTCGAGATAGTTGCTTGATGAAGCAATCGAGAAGGAGAAGGAATGGTACCAGGAACGAAATGCATTCCAGCCGGTCTCCATTCGCTCTCTCCTTCGATCAGAAAACCTCATCCTGTCCCACAATTTCTCCATAATCAAGCATGACTGCGACAGTAATGCTCTGAAATTGAAGTGCAGGCTTGTCCCGCACGGGAACAATAATCAGAAGCACGAACTTCGTTCCAATTACTCGACCGCTCAATTCCCAACAGTCCGCATACTGCTTTCCATAGCTACAATTTTTCACTTTGCGCTTGCTTCACACGGCGTTAACGCAGCGTACCTGCAAGCCAATGATATCCGCCGGGACGTCTACATGCGTCCTCCAAAAAACTTGACTCTCTACATAGACGAAGCATGGAACCTCTTAGCCCCAGCGTACGGACTGGTCGACTCAGTCCACCTGTGGCAGCTCTGTGTCCACAAATGGCTTCTGGAAAAAGGTTTTGTCTCTTTCCATGGTGTCCCCCAGCTATTTTTCTTATGGAAGAAATCCGAGATTCTTTTAATGCTTGCCAAAGTAGTGGATGACATAATATTCGCCTGTAAGTCTTACGCACTGCCAAGAGGTTGTAAGCACTCAGGTCGAATTCGGAAGGCTTAGTTCCGGATCATATATCTTCTTCAACTGATTGTTCATCCGCCAGAAATCCGACTTCTCAAGAACAATTTCAATAGAAGTGTTCACTGATACTGTCCAGCTGATTGCCTGTGCATGTAATCGAAAAAATCAGAACAAAGCTCTCTGCGGCGAGGAGGAATTACGTCTTTTCCAAAGTTTAACAGGCAGGTTAAACTTTCTCGGTCACTGCATCCTCCCTCAAACATCTCTCGTTGGAAATAAGATGTTGCAGAACGTGTCACGTCTTCGAGTATTGCGCATTCACCAGAAGACCTTGGCGTTGATTCATGTGAATTCTTTAAGCCCCAAGCTTAACTTGAGCTGTCCTCGTGAATGATTTACTTCCGACCAAGCCCCGATAACCATTGACGCACTCACCGATGTGGCAAGTGGCACTGTTTCCTATGTACAAACGGGAATCCTCTGCAACCTACTCTTCCGTTCAGAAGGAGATCTGGTCCAGAATTACGTGGATTAGCATAGCTCAAAGCAGCATCGCGTCTCCTTCTCCTCCACAGGAGTCGAGTTTCTTGCTGCTGCTAACACAGCGAACCGAACTATTCACATAGCTGAGGTGCTTCCGTCTACCATCGGCTTGAGCGGTTCGTGCACGAGACTCGAACGTGCAGTTTTTGGTGGACTCACATGGATTGTTCTCCACCACATCCACTTACCACGAGCAGAAACACTCTCGCTTAAGACCAAATGTCGTCCGCCTGCGAGATTTGTTCAAAGCAAACAAAATCAAATCCCTTCGTTGGATACCAGGTTCTTTAAACCTCGCAGAAGCGCTGACAAAAATCAATCACCAGGCGTTCAAGGTTCTTAACAAATCTATGAGCGATGGAAGCACTCCTGATAGCTTAGCCAAATTCATCGACACTACTCAAATTTAAAGTTTCATGTACTCTTTCAAAGCAACTTTCTGTCCCACTTCTCTCCCTACTTTGAATTTTGTCACCTTTGGAACGCGACGCTTAAAGAAGCACTTGTACCGTTTCTTCGACTGGAGGAACTAATCAACTTTAGTCACTTCCAACACGCATTCGAAGCCAAAATCATTACCAAAACAGCACTTCAGCGCCTCCACGCATAAGCGCAGAGGATATTATTCGAAAGAATCCAGAATCATACGCCTCGCTGCGTCCACGCACAAGACATGATAGAAGTTCTGTGCGCGCATTCTTACCAAGAACCTTCTGCTCTTCTGTGTCATCAGCCATTGAAGTTTGCCCTTATGCATTTCTGAACTAAGGCTAATACGATTCAAAATCACCCTCTTTGCGTGCGCATTAAGACATCTTTCAGGCCCTGGAAATGAAACCATTGGAGCTAATGGTCCTTCCAAAATTATATTGCAGGCATAATCTTCGTCAATTACAAGCGCAATGGCGTTAGTTAGTGAAGCCTGTAAGCATAACACACCATTGTTGCAAACTAGCATACGATCGTTCTTCAATTTGAAAGTACCAATAGTATGAATGAAAGCTCGCGTACGTGGACTCAACACAAGTACACTCACACAGGTATTTTGTTCAAAACATTCATAAAAGGCGTCGCTTGCACCAGGCACCGCCCGAGGAACAATTATCTTCGATTCTGTCAAGTCACGAGTTTCCAAAGAGAACGCCGTGCCTTCGCTCCAAACTTCTGCGTCACCGAGCGCGTTGCACAATACCGGGCCGTCCTAGGGGTGCAACTCTATCTCTTGCCAGCCCCATACCAGTTAGTCAGGATTACGATCATAGTATCCCGACCCGCGCATCCATCGAACACGTCGGAAGAATCGAAGCACACCATCACATGGCACAAACATGACCGCGTCAATATCCCATTCATTTTCATGGTCCAAGTCTTAGTGCAGACCCAATCGTAATGCCAGGCTATGGTCAAGACGCTTGTCTGGTGGCACAAGGCACCATCTGCACATAGCTCTTCCAGCGATCCTAACAACCTCTAGCTCTTTACGCACGCTGTACTAACCATTGACATGCTCCAACAGGAAGTGCACTCTTCCTTGAACCTCGTTCCTGGCTACCGAGGTCACTTCTGACATACTCCACTATATCTAACCCTCCATCGTGCATTCTTGCAGATCCAATCACAAACACTGATCTCCAGGGCGTTTTTGCAAGCCCCTTCTTCGCTCGCGTGCAAATCAGATCATCCAAGCCTTGATCACAGACTCCTCGGCTAGCCTTCTTGTCCCCATGTTGCGCCACCGCCAAGTACTGCGTCTTGAACTCATAGATTCTCACTTCTTCTGCCGAATCTATGCATCAAAATTTCGATTTGCGACCTGCGCCTTCACCTACATTCTACAAGAAAAGGTAGGTGGTCACTAGTCAACAGTCGGGCACCCTTCAGTGCTCAGAACAATCTATGGATTGATGCGCTAGTCAACAAAGTGTCTGTCGAACAATGCTACAAAAAACAGATGTTCAGTATCCACATCATTTTTATATCTCTTGCTATGGTCCCCGCCTCCGTGGCATGCGCAAAAACGGATAGCGATACGACGTCACATTTTTATTCACCTCGCGCTTGACGGTTACAGCACATCAGTTACTTCCTTCCTCCTTCTTGCTCCGCTTAGCCCGCAACACTAACTACCTTTCTCGTCTCCGTTGCGGTTACTATGAGTGAGAACACGGTGGGTGTCGCATCTAGATGCAGCGCATTTTTGCCGCTCGCACAGGCATTCATCCCCACCACGACCTCGCCCTGCTCCATTGCTATTTGGTCAATTTAAGACCTACAGAGCGCTCCGCAAGGCCCTAAAAGAGAAAAAAGAAGCCAGCTCCGGGTTCATTCAGCGCGGAATGGGAGGAAAACCGGTCAAATAACGGCAATTGCGTTCCTCTTCGTTCCCTTGCCGGCGGCGCAGTACTCTGCTCGGGCAGCTGACCCAGCATTGCCAAGCCTTCCACATTTGCACAAAGGTAAGCTTTGCAAGTGCATTTGAGAAGTGCAACACACGGAGGAGAGCACCATCACAACAAATCTTTCCCTTATCTCCTCCATTTTCTTATCTTCCCAGCTTCCTTGTTCTTTCTTTTTGTTCCGTGATGTTCTGAAGACTACGGATGGCGTCTTGCAGAGCATAACAAAACGTTCTTTGCTCTGGGTGGGAACTCTGGTGTCCCTGAGCATTTCACTACAGTACTGTCAGATCAGGTCAAGCTTATCACCATATTCCGAGGTGGGCTACGATACATCTGATTTCCCATTGCATGGTGGGAAAATCTTATGCCTCACAGGTCAGATGACGAGATACTAAAATCCAAAGATAATACCCAGTCCTGTGTTATCTTCCTGAGAATTATTAACGTTTGAGCTGTATCCTCTACGGATTATCTAACTTGTAAGTGCGCCATGCGCTTCTGGAAGGCATTTCTCGAACTAGATGTCTCCCTGATGAACGTTCTCAAAATATAGATGCCCAATAGACCACTAAGGATAGATTGCGATCTGCCCACCATTGATAATGAAAGAAACAGCGGCTTGCCTCTTTCCCCTCTGGCAGTGAAGGAGTGTGGGGCAGTCGTTTGTAAACTGGAGCTCTTCGGCGAGATCGTCGAAGGATCAATTAGGTATCTCTATAGGAACTGACGTGCCATGCACGGCAGTCAGGCATGTTCACGTGGACAACCTTGACAATCCGGCTCCCAAATCCCCGCCACGGGCGGCTATATCCCAGAGAAGCAGGTTGATTTGTGTAAGACGTACAGCAGGTATATCTTTTGATTAGGCGTTGACTCTTTCACGCGTTGTATCCAGCAGCACAACAAGCTCATATCTCTGGTTCGTCCTAAGTATATCTGTAAGCAAACGTTGCATTGATCCATACGTACTAGAGTGGCGTTTTAGTACTCTAGTACACTCTCAATAAAGCCTTCGGTCCCAGTGTCATGGCGTTACACGAGGAAGATGACCACAACACAGAGTATTACCAAGAGAAATCTTGGGTGCCAGGTTCCGAAAAGAAGAATCGCCACTAAAGCAGCAAAGAAAGGGCCGTAGAGCCTCCACGAAGATAATTTTCGGAGGTATTCGAGGCAATGAGACGAAAAGAACGTGTCTGTTCTCCTGGAAAATATAGGAGCAAGAAAGTATGTGGTGAGATCTTCTAATATGGAGGCGAAGATAGGTTCTCTAAAAAGAAATTCTTGGGATTGCCTAGATCTCATATTCTGCTCCTTCTTGATGAAAGTCCATGGAAGTAGTACTTGTTCAATGATTTGTACCGTCTTGGACTCAAATTGACTGCCCAAGACAAGAAGAATTATTCAACACTGCCAAACTGTGATTGGATGCTACAGAAGATTTTATAAAAGGATCATTGATAATTTGTTGTCGATGAACTAAGTAAACAAAAATGTGCGATCGATTTGTATACTTTTCGTATCTTCGGATCCCCTGGAAATAATACTCATAAAGTGTCTTCTTCTGATCGATTTCGGCTTGGAGCTGACAGTATTATCATGGAAGTTTCCGCGATTATCCAGTGGGGATCTCACCATCCGGGATGTTACTTAAGAATGTCTACCAAACGTCCCCGTGAAGCCAAATCTCGCATTCGGGGTTACGAACTCCATGATGAGCATCCGATTCGCTTTCAGGAAGAGACTAGCTTTTGTTTCCAAGTAGCAATTTGTAATTGATTGTTTGCACTCCAGTTACTGGTCTGTCCTGATTATGAGGATTCGTTCCTCGACTAACTGAAAGCATTTCAGAACTGCATGATTTTTTCTCCATATATTTGGGACCTTCAAGAGATTTTCAGGAACCTCTGTGGCAAGGGGATGCAAACCTCGCGATAGGTTCGTTTGATACAGCTCTTTCTCTTGGCAAGATTGTCAATCTTCCTATTGCTCTCTATCTTCTAACAATTCTTGTTTCCAGTGCAGTTTATCATACAGTTGTGATCGTTACTCATCGGAAACACATCCTGGACTGTTCTGCAGCTTGCTGGCTTCATTTATGCGAGCAAGATTTGAAAGGTTGTCATGGTGGTCACTCGACGTTCATGTACGTATCTGAGATTCGTAATCCACTCCCAACACAGCGAAAAAACTCAAAGCGCATTCATCAACATCACTACAGCTGTAGCAAAATTCGTTGTAGGCATGCGTCAAATCGTGAGGAGAAAGTAATATTCCTCGACTAGGTTTCATCATCAAGTACTATTATCCCGTCCCCTATGCATTGATTCAATAAAGTGCGCAAACATTGCATGTATAAATTTCATTTCCTAAAATCGAATATCAAAGATTTGTGTTATATTCATTCAACCAACCATTCATACTTGTTCATCTTCCTTTCGGTTCTTGAAAAATGCTGATCTTCTCATAAATAGAACAAGGCATAAAGCATGAATAGTACTACTACTAAACCTCCCATGCCTTTAGGACATATGCAGGATGCTTACCTCTAATAATTGTACAAGAAACATAGAAATTAGATGAAAACGAAGGCCATTTTTTAACTTTGTTAATACGTACTCCTTGAGCTACTAGCAGCTCATTTACCATCTGAAACACTTAATTCTTAGCAGCCCTTTGGACGTTCACGTGCGTCAGTGCCCGTGTGGCTCTTTGAGGCAAAGAAAACTTTAATTCCACCACAAGATATAAGTCATCACTGCTTATGACGAGAGCAGACGGATCATCTTGCGACGTGCGTTGGGGAACATCATACAGCAAATCAAATAAAGAAGGTCCCTTCCTCAGGTGAGGGCACCTGTATCCATACAATACCTTCTGTAAAACATTGTCCCAGGTTTCTGGGCACTCTCAGATCCTGTTCTTTATGGACGTCTTTACAATGCCAATCGATCGTTTGGCCTTGCCATTCGACATTAGCGCACAACCCATCACAGTCTTCCAGGTGATGCAGTGGCGCTAGTTGAGTTCTGATTGAGCTTTCGCATAAAAGCTAGTACCATTGCTATAGGTCACAATGCGAGGCAGATCGAATGGGTGTACGATCTCATCTTCCGGAATTTAAATCACTTTCTTGGCAGTTGATGTCGGTGTAGCTCTTTCAATAGGCCAACCTGTTACATGTTCGACTCCTATCGAAATGAATCGATTGTTCTGAACTGTCTTGGGTAGAGTTCCAGCAAAATCAATTGAGAACGTATGAAATGGGCCCGTCAAGGGATTTTGGAGCGTATTTCTATACGTTGGGACATCTTTGGAGCAATACCCATAAGCTAGACAGCCTCTCAAGGTGTTTGCGGCCTTGCTTCCTTACGAGGTAGGCTCGGCAACATGGTCCTCCATACCACACTGTGTTCGGGTGCAAAACTGAAGTAACGTCTAGCTATTTCAACGGAGGTGTTATCGAGAATAGGGGTACAAGCGGGTCGAGGTAGTGCACAGGTCTGTGTAAGCGGTGTTCCAACTAACGAAGAATCCAAAAGGAAAACGGAGAAAAAGGTGGGAAATTAACAAAGAGAACAGTGAAACCCGGCGGGTCGTGCGGATATTCAAGAGAGACCCAACGGTGGGGGTGTTGCTTATTCAGCCATTACAGCAAAACTCAATACTGAGTCGAACGACTATCCATTCCCACAATAAGAAAGTAGCCAAAATGGTAATAACATTTGACAATGGGCGAACCCACGGGGTAAAAGAGATCAGCGGTTATAGTTGATACTTTCCAGATGAGTGTAACGAGAGCGAACGCGATGAACCCCCAGGAGGAGTTGATCACTTCCCGCACGCGATAAACCCAAACTTGAGTCACAACCATCTCTTTATGTCAGGGTGAAATGGCAGGGCCGTCCTCTCTTTAAGTACTAATGGGTCATCAAAACCCCAAGAATACTACTACTGTAGTGTATCACACTCGTAGTCCACACATTTGTGTGACTGGGCGGCACGGCGCTGAAGGCGCAAAACAACACGTGTGATTCATGCCAGCCATGAATGGTACCCTTATGCTTACCACGCGTCCATCTATTCCAAATATCATAGAAATCACCCATAAGGTTCCACAAATGCCAAATAACATTCATATCTGATTTCACCCAAAAGTTCCAAGGTTCTACTTATACCTGAGTTGAACCGATGCATCCTTGGTACTGAATCATCCTTGATCCACCTATTCTAGAGACGTTTGGCATACAAATTGCTCTACAACATTCTTTGCCGATTGAAACCCATCACAGGGCCTACATACTCTGCAACCGTGTATACTCTCGGCCACCAGTTACATTCTAACATAAATTGCTTGGGTCTATCAAGAGCTCATTGTTCAATGTCGTTAGGGAAATTCCTTAAGATCTGCAGTCGGTTTCCTACCCCAGGTATCACCAGAAGCCCTTTCTTAATCCAGCGGAAGAGTATTTTATTCATGCCATATAGTTCTCAGCGCTTCTCCTAATTCTGCGACGTTCAAAGGGATCCTTACTTTTCAATCTCAGTGCCAAGGTGAAATTCCCTCTATTGATAAGAAAATGTTCTAAATTTTTGAATATCGGCTCTTCCAAGGAAACTGCTAGTATGGCTTCATCAATCTCTTGTTCTGCAAATACTTCTATACGCTACAAGTATTTCGCAACACGGTTTCTTGCGCCCGGCCTGTACATTATCTCAGAGCCTTATTCTAAAACGCTATCCATCCATCTTGAAGTCTTCGATGGATATCCCATTTTGTGAACACGTACTGCAAGGTAATGATCCATAATGAGTATGAGTGGGAAAGAGGACAGTAATTAAACATGAAAGGTTTTCATCGCAAAAATGACTGCTAATTCTTCGCGTTCCCGGGCTGAATATCGTCTCTCAGCTGCTGTCATCGTACGAATAGCAAACTGTATAGGAGTTAGTTGGCCTTCCTTCTTGTGTGAAAGGACTGTCCCTAGAAAAACATTGTATAAATCAGTTTCAGCTACAAAGGGTTCTTCAATGTCTGCAAATTCCATAACAGAGGGTTTCACTAAGTTTGACTTGAGATTCAGGAAAGCTTCTTCCATCTCTTTCGTACCGAGCAACTTTTTGTAGTGCAATGCTCGGAAGCGGGAGTGCACCGAAAGACGTTCGGGATCTTTCCTGGTTAGAGGTGAGCCTACGTGGGTAGAGCCCTCCCAGGAGTGGCACGACTATGTCGGGTTTTAAGGCCGAGGCCATCCGTCGCGACTTGCGCAGGGAGGTTGAGGCAAGAATCGGGTATCAGCAGGAGCGGTGTATGGGGGTGGTTGTCCTCTAGAGAGGTGAGGTTTCCAAGTTAGTGGCACGCGCGAACACAAGCCAAGGGTAGCGGGAAAGCCACCCTGTAAAGGGAAAAGTAAGGGGGAGCTGAGTCACGAGTGTCGTGACGAAGACTAACGGCAGTGCCGGTAAATAAAGCTTATACAAGGCGAGCACCAAGACAGCTGGAATAACAATCCGAATACTCGGGTCCTTTAGATAGGCAAGGGGGTTAGACTTCCCGTATGTGACGGTGCTTCCCTCCAAAGAGGAGTAGAGAAAACGCGAAGGCGGTGAGGTCTAGATCCAATTCCCCAGGTTCGGGTCCCTTGTTGGGGAAGGTTTACTGGTGCGACCGCAACACGCAGGCGCACTAAGTACTAACCATCCCAGAAATGAGTGTAAAAATAGTAAATAGAATTAACTAACCTACTCCCCTTTGGTGGTTCATGGCCACTACTGTGGCCAACCACCAATTGACTCTTCCGTGTCCCACGTGTCAAATCCACTATTAGTGGTCGTAGTTCATGCAATGATTACATTACCGAAACATTCGGGAAATCAACCAAGTACCAATAATTCCTCTCTGAGGGCATTGCACTTCACTTTTATTTTGGTGACGTGGCCTCATTCAATGCAGATGCAGTGGATGCTCGAGCAAAACTAGGTATGAACTTTCAATAGTACCTGGCCAGTTCTAGGAGACATTTGAGCTACGTCACGGAGGTTGGACGTGGGGCTTCCTGTATAGCTTTGATCTTCTCAGGGTCCGTCGCAACTCCCATTTTAAGGATGATGTGCCCTAAGAGCTTCACTTGAGGCTGTGCAAAACTAAAATAAGCCAGTTTAATCTTCAACCCATCCGTGGCAATTCTGCTATTTACTTTATCGAATGACATCAGATGATACTCTATATCGTCGGATTAAATGATACATTGATCGAAGTGGACACGAAGGAAGTATAACGCTTTCCGTACGGAGTCCACCACTCTCTGAAATGTGCAGGGGCATTCACTAATCGAAATGGCATGACTTCAAACTCGATTGTACCGAATCGGCAGATGAAAGTCGTCTTCTCGTTGCACCCCTCAGCCATCTTGGCTTTCCAGTATCCTGAAAACAAAACTACGGTTGTGAATAGTGAAGATTCACGAATGGCATCAAACACTTCTTCCATGCGTGGTATTGGTCAACGATCGGACTTCATTTTGGCATTCAACGCAAACTATCGGGCTTCTGTCTTTCTTTTTTGCGATTGAAATGGAGAAAGAGCAGGCAGTGTTTTCTGGTTTAATCATTCCTTTACGAAGCATTATACCCCTCTCTTTTCTTACCAAATCATTATGTTGCGGTAGGAGACTTATTGCCCCAAACATTAAAGTCTCCGTATCATTTACCTCGAAGGAGTCTATGAATGGTACATCAGCAGGTTTGAAGTCTTTAAAGGACTAGGCAACTGCGTTGGAGTCCATGAGTGTTTCTGAGAGCTGTATTTGTGCCCTTTTCGAGAGAAGCTTGTCGTTTATGATGAGTAATGCTGATCTTAGTTTCTACTTCTCTACGACCAGGTTCATCACATGTAGCTCCCCTCTCTCAATATCATTATCTTTATCTTCTGCGAATAGCTTGGTGATGGGTTCCTCCCCATCACTCCGCAATTCATGTCGGGTAGGATCCGATATCCTTCGCAGGAGTCACGATAAGGTTTTTTTCGTGCTCACTTTCCGAACTGAAACACGCTGGGAATATTTCTGAGTGTGAGATGAAATTCGCACTATCGCTATCCGATCCTTCCATATAGAGAATGCGATTATCATTCGTGAGGTGTAACACGGATTTTTTCTCTTCTATAGTCACAGTGAACGTATGATTTCCCATTTCGATGCACTCCTGAATATAGTCCAAGGTTGGCAAACCGATAATCATATCTATTGGGGGGTGATCAACAACTACAAATTTGAGGAGGGTTCTTGAATGACCGAACAGCACAGGGACGTCTTTAACAACGCTTCGTACTACAATAGGGCTTCCATCGGCGACTTTAACCTTCGTCGTGGTTGCTTCTGGTGGAATTGTAAGTTCTTTCATCACTGAGTCAAAAGAGAGTTTGGAACCGATCCTAAGTCCAGCAGCCCGTCGAACGTGGTTTCGAATAACTTCAGTCTCACAAATTTTAGCCGTCAGGTACTTTCAGGCCTATGTGTGACAGCAAAATTCTAAATTCTAGCATTCCTCAGGAACAGTTTTTGATTCTATCTTCTTGCCTCCTCGGCATCCCCACAGAGCAGTTAGCCAAACGTGAGTCCACATGAAGCATTTTTTAACTCAAGAAGTACATTATACCTTCCTACGAAATATGAAATTCTATGCTTTCTGGGCGGGATTTGGGCTTGATCCTTTTCCGACTTGCTATACCCTTCTTAATGTCAATGACAGGGCCCAGCTGAGATTTGAGCTACTTTTCTACAGCCGTCCTTCTCGTCTTCGGCTGCTTCGGCAGTACCCAGCCTTCAGCATCCCTCTTCGTAGCATTGAAAATCTCTTCTTCTTCAGGCATTACATTCACCATCCCCACTGTGCAATCCTTACCCTTTCCAGCGTCCTTCGGGTTTTCCTCTTCTATTTTCATGCGTCTTTCATTTGTGGCGATGGCAGGCTTGGGCATCTGTGGCTGCCACAAACAAGAACCTTAGAAGTATCACATCTTCAAACATCGTGGGCATCTAGTATTTTGGAGCATATTCTTGTCAAATTGATTCGCTCCCTTTCCTCGCTTGTGGCAGCATGAATAAACACGAACATTGTTCTCCTAGTTAAAAGTTTGTTTATTCTTAACCAAGAGAGTGAGTTTGGCCTTCTGAGAAGTGCTGTGTTCTACTTTGCTTTGCAGTGACTGCATGGTTGGTTCGGGACGACGGAGAATCCTCGAAGCGTAAGGTCACTCACAGTCTTCTTTTTCCTTCCCAAAATAGGCTTAACTGAAACTTTCTCGGCAAAGAATATACTCCCGAATCGTACGCTACAGCGACTCGTAGTCGCTTGCACCACTCATTCAAACATACTGATCCCGGTTCATATGTTCCATGACTACATATCTCAGCAGTTTAAACTTGGCCGAATCATTAAAGTTTGCCTTCTCGAATGCAACATCCATCTATGTCGAAACGCATGTCATATCCAACCGACGGAGCTTGCAAGTTATGGCTTCTCGAACGTACGTTCCTTGACTGCCCACTTTAGAAAACTCTTTCATCATGACTTGCATGATGGAACCGTTACATACGCTTCTTCAATCACTTGTCCTTCGTATTCATATGTTATATACAGAGTTCAAACGTTATTCTTGTCAAAAACGACACGAACTGGGTTGCTCTTTCCGAATCATTGGAAAAGAAGAAGAAGAACTTGACTACATGTGAGTCAGGTTCATCACAGAGCAGAAGTGCTGATGAGGACGACATCGTCCTGGAAAAGCCATTTTTGAGAGTACCATGCAAGCAATAGAGGCTTTCCTTGTTCTCCTCCGAACGTGAAAAAGTGAGGGCCCGTCTACTATAAACTGGGGCGCTTTGGTGGGATCGTTGAAGTGCCAATTTGATACCTTTGTAGGAACTGGAATGCCATGCACGCCATTCAGGCGTGTCCAAATGAACAGCCTTGAAAAAAAAAACGTGCAAGAGTCAGTTTTGCTAGGCGTTGTTAAGAAAATTTGGACCCGAAACTATATTCTATTGTTAAGAACAGAGGTGCAATGGTTGAGGTGGTCGAAAGTCGATAGTGGTGATCCGAGTTGAAGTTTGGAGCATCCATCATGGTTATGTAGAAGGTTGGGCATAGTTCTATCAGTGCCACTAGTCGATGAGAATCGTCCTTTTAACGGCATTATGCTTGTCTTCTCTTTGGCCTCCGTATGCGAGTGGTTAACTGGTTTCAGTGCCAGATCTAGTCGTTTGATGACTTGGAGAATTCTACCAGTGCTGATGACTCATTACATGAATTGGAAAGGATCAGCGACAGGCAGGGTTTGATGATCTGCCATGAACCCAGGTTGACCATGATAACTTAGATTTCTGGGGAATCTTTCATGACCGTTTAATCATTGCTGTACGGGGTGAGGTGTCTGTGAACGTCGTGAGTAGTAGGCTACGTGTACTTCGGAACCAACGTCGTGAGTAGTAGGCGACGTGTAATTCGGAACCAACGTCGTCCACGTGGGTGGCCAGGACTGCTCTGACATAAGAATGTTGTCATGTCATATTGACAGTATGTCACAAAGGTGTCAACTCGGCTGTGAGGCCATGTAGGCATGG
This sequence comes from Gracilariopsis chorda, assembly GCA_003194525.1. Lineage (NCBI taxonomy): Eukaryota > Rhodophyta > Florideophyceae > Gracilariales > Gracilariaceae > Gracilariopsis > Gracilariopsis chorda. The sequence continues at coordinate 47,416 of NBIV01000146.1, forward strand.
CAAATAGGGAACCGATCTGCTTAAGAGGTCACGTAGAGTAAAAATAGTTAATATATAAATGTTAGAACTCATTCCGTAGCCTACTATACTCAAACAGAGGTATATCCCCCCTTACTAAAGCGGAAGTTTGTCCGTCTGTCTGTGTGTCTGTCAGCTAACGCTCACTCACTGGCCGAGAAATCGGCAAGGAGGCTGCCAAGTGGAAACGTGGCATTTTATGCGCTCCAAGAGGCATCTTGCACCGCATAATGGCGTTTTATGCGCTCCAAGAGGCATGTTGCACCGCATTATGCGACATGTTTCCACCTGGCGCCTTTTGCACGCCACAGTAGCCTAGCCGTTTGACCAAAATAGCCCACCCGTTACACTACAGTAACCGAGCCGTTGCAGTGCAGTGCACATGACCGTTTTAATTACTATTTTCCAACGGTCATGTGCACCAATCGCATTGCACGCTATACAAAAGCGTGCAATGCACTTGCCCATTGAGCGCTCGCGTTCTCCTTCGCTGTGGTTAACCTACGGTGTGGGTTCTAGCACTCTGGGCGAGTCAGGACGTCTGAAAAAGCTACGCTGGCGGTACCGGCGGGATCTGTTAAGTTTAACTTTCTCACCAAATAACACGTTCGTCACCCAGATTTAATTGGTTCGGCAACTAATTCTGGGTGGCGTTCACGTGAGGTACGATAGCTCCCCACAAAACTTGCTTTGCGCGGAAGTAGTAGCCCTTGAAGAGTCTAGAAAGGGGACAACAGAGTACGAATCGAGCAACAGCGGCTCTGTCTGGATCTAAGGAACTGTTAAAGGGAAACGGTCTTCGGACTAAAGTAGGTCCAGCACAGAGTTGCCTAGCGAATTTGGGATTGTAAATCTCGCAGTCCTTGCAGAATCTCCAGGCATGGCCACCTGTTCACTCTGTACAGGTCAGTTCCCAATCTAGGCGGTTTCTTTGTGGTCAAGATATTCTATCTTCGCTGCAACAATCCAAAACTTCGGTGCTAGGTACATAAAAGGGTTTGGCAGCCCGTAGCACAATTGCTCTCGACCATATCCTGTTTTTTCTTTTTCTTTCTTTTTTTTGCTTTGCCGGTCTTTGGAAGATTTGTCTTTTGTGTGGAGTGCTTAACTTCTTATTACAATCCCACCAACTCAGCCCAGTGCTTCAGGCAATGGCACACGTGAGCAGAACCGTCAACGTACTGCTGCAAGACGTCGAGCAGAGTCCAGTGAGCAACAGGCAGAGAGGAGATGTCGTGATAGAGAGCGAGCAGCCATACGGAGGGCAAATGAAACTGAGCAAAAGCGTGAAGCACGAAGAGCAGCTAAAAGGCAACGTACGCGAAAAAGAAGGGCTAGAGCTTCCGCCGCGCACACTGATGGCGTTCGTTAGTCAGACCGTACAGCCACTGCTTCGGCACGAGCTTCAGAGACGCCAGATACTCGCGCAAATCGTCAGGCAAACGATCGTGACGCTCATCGTGCTGCAAGGCAACAGGATGACCCCGCTGCTGAACATTCTCGCCGTCACTCTGAAAGAACATCTAGACAGGCATCAAGAGAGCTCGAGAGGGTAGCTGATCGACAACAACGTCTTGAAGCTGAGCGCGAGAACCCAAATGTGGCCGGTCAATTGTTTGACTCGGATAATGTCGATGAGAGTGGCTACATGTACCTTGGTCTCATGAATGTAGAGTGCCGCTTCTGCAAGGCACTGCACTTCAGAGAGGAGAGAGTGGTGAACAGCTCTCGCCAGAACCCGCTTTTCTCGCAGTGCTGCGCAAAAGGGCATCTCAGCTTCCCTGCGCTTCTGGGCCCTCCACCTCTTCTTCGTCAACTGTTGATTGGAACTGGGCCCCGCAAGAACCACTTTCTTGCTGAGATCCGTGCCTACAACACAGTTATGTCTATGGCTTTCGTCAAGACAAACTGGGTCAGCCGTGGTTTAGGAGACTCTACCTTCAATCCTACGATCACCATGCAGGGACAGATCTATCACTACATGGGTCCGCTCATTCCCACTCAGGGTGTCCAGCCCGCTTTTCTGTCTGTGTACATCCATGACACCGACTATGAAGCGCAGTCTGCGAGGCGAGCAGGGTTGCTGCCCCGCCTCCAACCGGAACTGCTGTCTCAGTTGGCAGCCATGCTGCACACTGGCAAACCATACGTGCAGACAATCTGCAGCCTACGCGAGTGGACTATCACCGATATGCCAGCAATTACGTATCACATGGTGATTCATGCTGATAGACGGCCCTGTGGCGAGCATGTTTGTCGCTACAACGGACCCGAGGCGTCGCAAGTAGCCAACATCATTCCAGGGAATGAGGACGGCGAGATTGGGACGTGCGACATTCATGTGCGTAGTCGTGGAGAGCTGACTGTAAATGGTGATGAGGTGCTGGACTCTATCCCCGTCAGTCACCGATCGTACGATCTTTTGAGCTACGTTATTTTAATCCCATGTGGCCAGGACGGATGGCAACCTGAGATGAGGTATTGCCCACCAAACGCCTCGCGAGAGAAGAAGGTGACTCCACTGATGTATTATTCGTGGCAGATTTTCCAGAGATCGACCGAGTTCAGTACGATTCTACGCGGCAGACGGCTCTTTCAGCAGTACATGGTTGACCATTTCTGCAAGGTTGAGTCGGAGCGTTTGTCTTGCTTACGACAGAACCAGGACAGAATTCGAGCTGCGGAATATACATCCCTGCGGGAGAGCCTGGTTGACTCTCTGCTGAGCGTGGATGAGGCCGATGCTGTTCGCGCTGGACGACTGTTCGTGTTGCCCTCCACTTTTGTAGGAGGTGACCGATACATGAGACAGCAAATGCACGACATCATCGCGATATCCAACACCATACACCATTAGGCACCCCGATATCTTTCTCACGATGAAGTGCAATCCGAAGTGGCCTGAGACCACCAGGGCGCTGTTCGATGGTCAGCGCGCTACCGATCGACCGGATCTTTGTGCTCGAGTGCTTCGTCTCAAGATGAAAGCCTTGATGTCGTTTGTCATTGATGAACAGTTCTTTGGAGCCGTTCTTGCTCACGTGCGGGTAATCGAGTTTCAAAACCAAGACCTACCACGGGCGCACATTATCTTTTTCCTCAACGAAGATGCAAAGCAGCAGCTTCGAGACCCCGCTCACATTGACGAGCTCATCTCAGCTGAGATTCTTCCTTCCTCCGACGCCACCTTACAAGAGTTGGTGCTCAAGCACATGATTCACAATCCGTGCGGTGCAGGCAACCGGTCAGCGTGTGCATGCACGAGCTGACCTGGTTGAAGCACTTTCCGAAGCCGTTTTGCTCCGATACTGCACGGCTTGGGAACGAGTACTACATCAGCTACCGAATACGCGCTCCTTCCGAGGGTGGGGTGTCTGTAGAACGAAGCTACAGGGTCGGCCATCGACAGCGCGTAGTGATGTTGGAAAATTCTTGGGTGGTTCTGCATTGCCCAGAGCTTCTCCGCCGGTTTGCATGCCACATCAACGTTGAGCTATGCGTATCGCGACTTGACAGTTTCAAGTACCTCTTCAAGTATGTGTGCAAGGGTTCCGACAGAGTCACCATGGAGATTGTAGATGAGAACGGACGCCATGACGAGATCCAGAACTTCCAGGACGCACGGTATGTGTCAGCCTCCGAAGCAGTGTGGCGGATGCTTGCGTTCGACATTGTCAATTGCAATCCACCCGTCGCGCGGCTTGAAGTACACTTGGAAGATTACCATACGGTGTTCTTCCGGGAAGATGACGAGCACTCTGCTGCTAACAGAGAGCGGGCAGGAACCAAGCTGACTGAGTGGTTTGTGGCCAACCAAAAGTACCCCAGCGCACAGCATATCCCTTATGCCCAGTTTCCGAGGTACTTTACTTGGAAAAAATCAAACAAATGCTGGAAGCCGTGTGCATGTCTCCGACGTCGTTCGGTGTCTCGAACCCAGCCCACCTCCTTCTCAGCGGCCGCTACAGCAGCCGATCTATATGACTTCACTGGCAGCGGTTCGCATGTAGTTGGGCGCATTTACACTGCCAGTCCACGAGAGGGTGAGCGGTACTACCTCCCCTTACTCTTGAACCACACAGCGGGTGCTACCTCCTTTCAGCATCTCTGCACCGTGGATGGTCAGCAGTGTGGTAGCTTCAGGGAGGCCTACCTCAAGAAGGGCCTTCCCGCCGACGACAGTGAGTGGAGACGGGCACTACGCGAGTCCTTTCGCTTTACATTTGTTCTGCTCTCTCATTTGTTTGCCACCATCTTGCTTTACTGCGAGCCATCGGACCCCCATTTTCTATGGGAGCAGCATCTATCGATGTTCTTGCAGGGTATACGCGCTCGACATCGCGGCATGATGCACGCAGAGGCCGACCACGGAAGAGCCAGCTCTTACGTTCTCTTAGAAGTGCAAAAGGCATTGCAAGAAATGGGTGGCCCACTGGCGTCTTTGTCATCGTACGGTCTTCCAACACCCATGCAGGACCTGCCGGAAATGCACGCTCCAGCTCGGTCTCCACAGCAAATCCTGTCGGAGCTGAACGACACTGTGCAAGCTGCCCTCCCTCTCTTCAATGCTTCAATGAGCGTCAGCGTCTGGCGTTCGATACCGTCGTGGGGGCCATCCTTCCTGGCGTGTCGGCGAAGGGCTTGCACGTTCTTGGTGGTCCTTCTACGCCAACGCAGCCAATCACTCTCGTCTTCTTCTTGGATGCTCCAAGTGGATCCGGCGGCAAGAATTTCCTCTCCAAGGCAATTCAGGCCACGTTACGCCTTCCTGACAAGTCCGTCCTTACGGTAGCCACGTCTGCTGTAGCAGCCATAATGCTTCAGGGCGGTCGGACGGCCCACTGCGTGTTCACGATTCCCATCCCAGCCACCGCTGAGAGCACGTGAAACATCCCTGTCAACTCGTACCTGGCCAATCGGATGAAGAACGTCGAACTCATTATCTAGGACGAGATCGTAGTGTGTCATCGCTTCTGCGTCGAAGCCGTAGACCGCACTCTTCGTGACATAACGCGCTCGCAGCTCCCCTTTGGAGGCAAGTTCGTATTGCTTTCTGGCGACTTTCGGCAGATTCTCCCGGTTGTTCGTGGCGGCTCTCGATCAGTGATCGTCAACGCATGCATCAAACGCTCAAGTCTCTTTTCCCACTTTCGCACCTTGAGATTAACTAAGAACATGCGCCTTTCCGTGCTCCGTCGAGACCCCACAGCGACACAGGAGGCACTGCAGTTTCCAAACACGCTCTTGCAGATTGGAGAGAGCAAACTGCCAGGCACTGTACCGCCAAAGCACCCCTTCACCCTGCCAGAGTCCGTACAATGTGTGGAGTCATTCCGCACCATGGTCCGTAAGGTCTTTCATGATATCGCTCAAAGGTACATAGATGCGGACTGGCTAACGTCAACGGTGATTATAACCGCACGAAACTATCGCCTACCAGAGCTAAACGACTATGTAGGCCACATGATACCTGGAGCGTATCGCACGTACTTTGGTGCGGACAAGGTGAGCGACGACGACGGTGCCGCACTGCAGTACCCTGTCGAGATGCTCATCACTCTGACGGCCGCGTCAGCGCTGCCGGACCATCGTCTCGAACTCAAAAAGGGCTTTGTGGTTATGCTCCTTCGCAACTTGGATCCGTCAAACGGCCACGTCAATGGTGCCATCTATACCGTAGAAAAAATGCAGAGCAACTTACTGTTCCTTCGATTCGCTTCTGGAGTAATTCGTGGCAACGCACTATGGCTGCCGCGCATGCCCTGTGGACCTGGGGACGACAATTTTTCAGTTCCCAACTTCACTCGCACCCAGTTCCCAGTACGTGTATGTTTTGCCATCACTACCAATGAGGCACAGGGTCAGTCGTATAGTGGTCGCATCGGACCGGATTTGCGTGATGGCTGTTTCACGCATGGCCAGCTGTATGTCGCCTTTTTTTCGAACCATAAACCCGTCCAACATCGTGGCCTGTCTCCCTGCCAGTAGCAACTCTACCAATAATGTAGTGTACCCCGAAGTTCTTTTGTAGACGAATTTGATAGCTTTAAGTAAACCTCTTCTTTTTCCTTTCAATTTTTTCTTTTCTTCTCCCTTCTTACTTCCCAAAAACACTTGCATTCTACAAAAACAACTACCCAAAACACGCTACCCAAATACGCCTTTCACTCTAATGCTTCTTTTACTCCTTAACGCGTGCGAAGCACGCAATGGATCCACTTGTAGTAACTAAATCTAACATGATGTGCATACATTTTTGGATTTATATGAATTACTGTCAGCTGTGTAGTCTATGATTAGTCTAGCATTTAGTAGGAGTTTGTAAGCTTATGTAAACAACTGATCAGGATCCGCGTGGCGTACTTCTTGCATTGGGCGTCCCGTTGTTTTCCGCCCTCATTCCTGCCCCTGGACCATTTCATGTTCCGCGTGCTGAGATGAGCTCCACTCGTCTCTCCAACACAGCTTGGGATAGTTTGACCCCGCTGTGTCTGTCCTTCTCGTATCATGAGGCGCTAGAGTTTGATGTAAAACTTCAGTCTGAAAGGCAGAGCTCTACCCAAATGACTGGCACAACGTGACCAACTTGACCAGTCATTTTGGTGGCGCTCTGCATTTCACACAGAAGGTTTACATCAAACGTCTTAGAGTACCATACTTGCAAGTTTCACTGGTGATGCTGGTGTCACTGCTAGTCATGTTTTTTATGGCGCAAAATGATGGGTGTAACATTGGTACAATGAACTTGGGAGAATCCAGCATTAGATGAATGGTCAAAATGTAGAATCATGGCAAGCTGGAGCAGAACGTTTCGTTGCACGGTACAGGTCAGCTGCTGTTTTCGATAATTTATTAATCGAATGTTGACGAATGACATCGTATTCGCAATTTGGTATTCACAAGAAAGTCCTCCCACGATAGTTCAATAGTACTTTGCCCAACAATAAGCAAAAGTTTTATCTCGCTGAACTCGTTGAAAGAGCTGGAAACCGATCTAAGAAGCGATGTATGAGTTACTAAATTTTAACCTCTGTCCTTCATGTTTTCATGTAGGGTTCCATTGCATGATTTTCCACTGAATGATCACAAAATACCTTCCCAGTGACACGTCAATGCGCTAGTGGTAACTGTTACACCATACCGACGTCAGAGCCACACACTCACCAACAAGCTTATCTCCAACATTGAAGGAATCGCTATGTGCCGAGTTATCGTCGAATGAGAACTAACAACTTCTGCGCTCAAGCTCCTGCCTCGTATATGGCCTTTTAACGCTTACGAACACATGCAGCGCTATCAATTACAGTTCTTATCCTTCTTGTTATTGCAGATGATGTGTCAAAGCGTACTCATCTTTAGTGCGTTGCCATTCCTCCAGCACAATTCAACCTTGAGGCTCACGTGGCTGCGCTATCAAACCAGTTGTTTCTTTGAGTGTACCGCATTTCCAAATCTCAGTTTTATACTTTTGCTGGACTTTGACGGAATGAAGTTATAAGAAGTCAAAGGAAATTTAGTTCTATTGCTGGTATTGTATCTGGTCCGGTTATGATATGTTTTACGTTACATCTTTTAGCAAACCCAACTTATCTCGACATTGGATGACCATACAGTATTATGGAGTCTACCAAATATCATGTATTTCACCAAACGCTTCATGCTCTGAATGAAGAAAGTCCGCAAATTGGATTTCCAACCACTCGTGAGGAGTGTGTTGCAAGCACGAAAATTTTTGAACAACGTCGGGATAATCCACTCTGAGTTGTAGGTGGCGTGTTGGATGGTATAGTGATCGAAAGTATACGGCCAACGCTCCGTGAAGCGCTATATCCTCCTAATTACTAAAATCAGAAAGAATTCTTTATTATCTGCTTTCAAGCAGCATTTCAGGCAGACTACAAGTTCCCATTTGTTTCTGCGCGAAAAGCAGGTGGAACGCATGATTTTACGGCTTTTAAGGCAACGTTATTGTTCGATTTGCTAAATGGTGTAAAAATACTGTTCTGAGCAGCTGTGGTTGTTGATGAGGCCTAGATAAACAACCACCGAATCATAACGCTATACCAGGACGACATCTAGCTCCGGTTAAAGATGCCTTCAAAGCATATCCTGCTTTGTCAAGGGTTTGCGGCACGCAGGCCTTTGGAATGCTTGTATGCCGATTTGGCATCTTCTGGTCAGCTCTCCGTTTCTCAATGTCGATATCTACGCTGATAATTATGGTAAAATGTAAACTGCACAACGTTATTATCGATAAAGGACACAGCTACTTGCTTGGAAAAGGTGCCGTATCATGAAGGTAATAGAGTGAAAGGCACGCCCGTTTTACACTTTCAGGACGTCTGTCACACCGAAGGAGAAAACAGAACCGAAAAAGAAAACAGAAGATTCAGGAACCGAGGGAGATAGACGTATATGCTGCAAATTGATCTCGCTAACAACCTTCAGAGGCTAGGGTACGTGCAAGCACAATCTTTCGTCCGATAACATGCTCACATAGCAAAAGAAGCGGTCCATAGCTTCCAGATAACTTTCAAGCGTCTGTCTGCACTCCATGGGCAACAAAAACTATTTTTCAAGTTTGTTAACCCCCCAAACCCTCCGCACTGTATTTCTGATCATCCTACCATTCTCCCAGGGGAAAGGGCTAAACTGGGTTATTCCTGATTAGCATTTTGTGTCGCACACAAAGTCCATGAAAACATTGCCAGCAATGATACCGCGTATTAGGACGAGAGCATTTGTGTACTCGCATTTTTCATGCGAACACGGATTAGAACACGCTCAACTGCCGAGGGCACAGATTAGCAAGCTTTCAAAATCGGGGCAATTCAGAGCGTGCGACGGCTCACGATGCAGACTTGACGGCTTTCTGCACCTTAACAGCACAGGTTTAGCCGTTACCGTCCCCTCTTCTTTACATCGTCGCCATGCTCTGCATTCTCCTCCTTTGCCTCTCCAAAAGCAATCGACTGCGCCAAATCGACAACGACCCCTTCCGCCACCACATCTCGGCAACTGCCCGACGCCGTCGGCACAGACGTATCCCTCGGGTAGTGCTACAGGATTCACATTCATCTCCGTTTATGACTCTATTCCTGTCGGGTAATGATCAAGCTCTTATCACACTCACTGGTTTCGATCATAATGCCTTCGATTATATTCTAAACAAGTTCGCGCCACTTTACGGTATATACTCCCCGTACTCTATCACTGGGATAGTAACTCGCCTCCAGCGCCCCGCACGAAGACCGAGATCTCTGACAGCTTTGCAGTGTCTCGGTTTGGTGCTGAGTTGGGGCAGAACGCGAGGGTCTATCATGGTCTTGTGCATGTTGTTCGGCATTTCAGCATCGGTATGCTCGCTGTTTCTTCGTTTCGGGAGGGGACTTGTGTTACGGGCATTGAAGGATGATGATAACGCAGCTGTCAGAATGCCAACAGCTGAGGAAATAGGGGCCTTTTAAAATGCATTCTCTGCCAAATACTCTACCCTTGGTGATGTTTATGCTGTAGCAGATGGTTTGAAGCTTTACTTGGAGCAATCTGGGGACTGCGTAATTCAGAATATGTTCTATAATGGATTGACGCATGATCATTACGTCGGCAACGTCTTCGTGTTTGCTCCAAATGGATGCATCATTGCATGCGCAACAAACGCTCCAGGAGCAATGCATGACTCTACTATAGCTGAATGGGGAAACATTTATTCGAAACTAGAGGCCTGCTACGAAAACTACGGAGGGCGATGTGTCGTGGACTCCGCTTTTTGTAAGGGACAGTACCCATTTCTTATTAAGTCTGCACAGGATCATTTCAGCTCGGCTGTTTACGCTTTAGATGTCGTACGCATGCGCCAAGCAACGTCTGCAAGGCAGGCATCCGAATGGGGAATGCGTGGATTTCAGGGGAATTTTCCTCGCCTCAAGGACCGAATGCCGTACAAGGAGAGAGGCGAACGTAAGCGAATTTTACTTTCAGTGGTTCGGCTATTCAACCTTCGGGCAAGACTGGTGGGGATTAATCAAATCTTATCATCTTATATGCCACACATGGGCGCAGAAGCAAACCATCTATTGTTCTCTATGAATCCGTAAAACAAGCTACTTCTTGACCAGCGACATCATCAACATCTCCATCATACGTTCATGTCGCTTGGTCTCTTCCTGCCGAATTGCTCGCTCCTCTGCCCGCTGCGCCGCTCTTTCTTTCCTCTCTTCCTCTCGTTCGGCCTCCCGTCGAAGGCGCTCTTCACGCTGTTCCTGTCTCCATTTCTTTTCTTCCTCACGCTCTATAGATCTCATCGCCTTGTCCTCGTCCCGCCTCGCCTGATCCTGCGTTATTTGTAGCTTGTAAAGCTCAATCAGGTCAGCACTCGAGCGTCCTGGCGTCTCTTTTGCCCCCCTCTTACGCACGATAGGGGGTGCACTGGAAGGGCTCGCTGATTTTAGGGGGGTGTTCTCGCGCGCGCCGTCTGCTGAATGCAGTACTTCTGCGCCGCTAGGGCGGTCATCGAAAGGATTAGTCTCCGGCTCCTCGTCGCCAGACTCAAATGCACAAAGGATATCATCCGAATCTTCACCTTCCCCGATGTCCGCACGTTCTGTCATACTGTAACGAATACGTTTAGCTTTCTCAACATCTGGAGGAATGGTAGGATCCCCAGTTGGGATCCTGCGGCGATGAAGAGAGGCAAATTTACGCTTCTAGCTGTCCGCGGTGCGCTTATACTCGGGGTATCTTTCCGAATGAAGCCGGACGATATGGTCCCATTCCTCCTTAGCGAGCGGCAAATGTTCTTCTAGAAGCTCCAGTAAATTGTCTACTTCCTGCCTTGAAAATCCCGAGCCTCGCCCCCCACTCTTCTCGATCGTCGTCTTCCTCTTACGAATTCCACCCATTACCCTCGAAGCCGACTTTCAGCCACCTCTTTGCTGCCGTACAGCAGCATGAGAGGGTACATTTCCCGTCGCTGCGGCCCCGGAGAAAGTGGTGGAGAGCTTCCGGCGGCTTAGTGGGGATGCGTTAGTTGCAGCGGCATCGGGCGGAAAAGACGGCAATGCACCTTGCGCGTGAGGCATTGGCGTCTCGGAGGAAGGCTAGGATGGCGATGTGGAGCGAACTTGTGGCAGAGTCGCGACCGAAGGGCTTCGGTGACGTGACAGAGAAGCTTGTGTTCTCCCGGGGTTGCATTCCGAAGAGCGTTGCATGGAGAGCGGAGCCGGTATGAAAGGAGGAGAGGAAAGCGGTGGGGGCTCAGGGAAGCTCCCCGAAGGATCGTGGAGCGGGTGTTGTTCGTAGGCGGTATCTTGACCGGCGGGTGGGGTAGGGGCAAAATCCGCTTGGCCGGAGGAAGTCATTCTGCACGTGCAAGGAGGTGCCCGGCGGGAGGTAGTCGGTGTTGGAAGGGGGGTAGGCGAAGGTTGGTGGACACAGCTGGCACAAAATGTGGCGAATGGGAATTTGTGTACACCACAAATCAACCTCGCATGTGGGCGAGCGCCAACCACGGAGAAAAAATGCGCATACATATTTGGGGTGATTTTGGCGCGAACAGCTCTCGAAATGCCGAAATGTGCAGCAGTAAATTGGAATTTGTGTAATCAGGAAGCACCCACTAAACGACGTAGATAGTGTAGGAAAGTCAGCGCACATTTGCACTAATAAAAAGACAGAGTCAGCGGGCACGTGCCGTGGCAGGCCGCACATGTGCCGGCCACTACGAAGTAAAAATGTTTTGATTCAATAGTAGAACATGAATATTTGCATCAATTTCAATGGGTCAGAAAATTAGCAAATTTCGTTGGTGCACATTGTTGACCTGCGTATTCCCACTCAATGAAAACGTTGCGGTACTGCATTACTCTCATCGATGCGTAGAGCAAGGTTTGAAGTGGGGGTTGTCGATAGTTCTGATGGGCCGGGAACAACACCTGTATTAAATGGCATCACCGGAATCGCCATTCTGGCAGCAGCATCCACGTGCTTGTCAGGCCATTAATATGTGTGCGCGAACATGTACTTTGCACGGAGGCTTACACTGCAAACGAGTATGGCAAGTTCGGAATCCTATTTTACATGACGGCGTTTTCCAAATAACCGTCTTCAAGCCGAGCCAGCGTGACGAACGCTGCCAGGTTCCTACTGGTCAGGAAGAATGGGAAAATCATGTAAGTGGAATGTGGTGCTGTGATATCGGCACAGGCTAGGTCTTTTCTGGGCTCGATCGAGCACACGACGTGCGTCTGGGCCGGTTTCGATGTGACAGAAGGGGACGAAGCAGGAATGGATAGATATTCCTTCGCTGTAGGTGGAAGGATTGCATGCGTGTGGTGCGTCGGTGCTACTGGTCTGCTGACTGAGAGCGCGAGGTCGGCCGCTTCTGAGGTACAGGGGTGCCTAAAGGCAGCAGTGAAAACCCTGAGCACGGCTCCTCTGATCTCCGATGGAGTCAGGGGTGCGGCTGCGCCTCAAAGTAATAGATTGTCGTTCGGAGTGCATACCTGACATGTCGATCGCCTGATACCTGGTGATATGTGCGCCCTGCTTACTCCGCGATCGCGAAATGCGCGGGACAATCATCCGAGGGACGAATTGTTTTGCGTGTTAGTGTCAAGGTTCTGGAAACATCAAGGTGGCATTGCGTCCCAGCGAGTGCTATGGATAAGATCGGAAAGCGTGAACTCGGCTGGAGAGAACGATGCTGGCGATCAACAATTCCGGATCCGGAATCTCGGCGCACAGATCGTGTGCGGAATAATGGAACTCTGTGAAGAAGGGCCTGACGCTCGTGAAGATGTGAGTGGAGGATCGGAAAGTTCTGAGAACTTCGGCCTCTTGCCAGACGGGTCTAGGTATGTCGTGTATAGGGTGATGCTTTATTGTGATGATTTCCGCCCGTTCTCTTCTGTGCTGCCGCAGGGTTCCGCGGGAGGCTGCTATATGCTGCCGATTGGCCTGCCGACGAGGTGTCGCTGTTCTCGATCTGCTGTCCGCATAATCTCTTTCACTCCGCCCGGTGTATCCACCAATGAAGTTCTTTTGCACATCATTCCAGATTTGGTTCATTCTGGTGCGGAAAGGGTGGATGGCATTGATGCCTTCGGTGATCCTGTGAAGATCTTCACGGACGTAGTTGGTTTTGTGGGAGACTATCCAGCCGCTGCGCACACAACCGATGTAATGGGCCACAACGCCGCAGCTCCTAGCACGCTCTACAATTCAGAAGGAGTACAGGAGGTCGATCAAGCATGTACGGCTTTTATACAAGAGTGAATGCGCAAAACTCCGCGGGGTTGAGGACATTCGAGAGACACATGGCACTCAGGAACAGCGGAATTGATGATGATCATAGCAACAGGCTTGGTATGAGATCAAACGAATCGTTTTCGGACTCCAGCGCGCCGCTGGTTGCATTTCAACGAGAGCTGGAGAGAAAAAGAGACGAGATATCAAATTCGATGGGAGGTCTCCCAGTCGTTTCCGGACTTTTTGACAGCTACAGGAGCAATGTACTCGCCCCCGATCACTTGCTAACAGGCCTGGCGAAGAATGTACTTGAGGCGTGCTTTGCCGCTCTTGGAAGTCGTGATGCTCGTTTGAAGGCGGATGTGTCCCTGTGTTCTGCCTTGCGGGATAACGGTCTGATCAGGCAGACATCTGTCTACAACGTGAAGGAGAAGAAGTTGCACTCCATGACGCTGTCGGGGACGTACTGCTTGCTGCTAGTGGCCGCTGCGGTATTTCCTAGATGGCTGCGCGGGTTGAACGACGAGCTGTGCGAGCTGCTGGAAGATCTTCAACAACTGGTGGGAATTACGTTCTGGTGGCCGACGATGGAAGACGATGGGCAGGAGGCATGTGACTACGTGTGGGCGCGGGAAGGCGCGTCATACATGGAGGAACTTCAAACTCTCTCGAAGGGATACATTGCGAAAGTGGATAAGTTCTGGAAGAAGTGCGCTGAGTCGGGAGATCTTCTTGCAGAAGTGCTTGACAAGCCAAACTTGTATTGACTCATAGAACTGTACGGGCACACAGTTCCCGACTTCGGGCACACTTCAGTGAGTTAGTGTTCGAAACTGCTCATCAACCGATAAGAGATGTGTATCTCGCAGCAATCATCACCATGCCCATGTATCCGCTGTGGAGCACTGCCTAAGTAACGACTGGCAGGGGCTTCTGGCGTGTCTGCATGTGCCGCCTCCCGACGATCGTCAGGACGGAGTCAAATGTGCCCGACAGAAGTTGCGCTGTCTCAAGCAGCTGCTACTTGGGAGAGAAGCCGCGCGACTCAAGAAGGATGATGAAGAGCACGTGATGTTTGCACGTGAGACAGACGAGAAACTGCACAGACTGTTTTGTGCCCCTGTGTTGTCGGAGATAAGATCATACGGGAAGACAGGAATAGCCATGTCGCCCACTGCTTTTATGTGTAGAGGGATCGGGAAGATAGGAGCACTGGAGATGCAGATCTGCTTTGCAGACGTGGCAGGAGTTGTCGGGATTGTGCAGTACGCGCAAGATTTGCTTCGGGCTTATGCCCCTCGCTTCGGGGCAGGATCAAATGGACACGTGGAGGAAATTGAAGTATTCAAAGGGTGCAAGAAGTATGGATTGAGAATGTCGAACGGAGAAGACGACAGGAGGGCTTTGTATGCCTGCGAGACACTGAAAACCGGCTGCGTCTTCAGGACGCGTGTTCGAGAGGAATTCAGGGCTGACAAAGTAGTGTACAGGTTTCCACCACCACATTAAGAGAGAAGCGAGGAGGCCATTTTTGCAGTTTTGGGTTTCATGGTGAGGACCGGGGAGGACCCGTGGGCGATCCCCTTTCGTTGCGAGGTGGTGACGGGACGACGGCTGAAGCTATGCGGGCAGTGCGATGAGAGTTGTGTGCAGCTCGTCGGTATGCATGAAGACATGCAAAGAGTGGGATTGTATCACTGCTGCAATACCTCGTGCGAAATTGACGTTTGCAAGAAGAAGTTCATCCATTCGGAGAGTAGGCTCGGCAGTGGAATGTATCGGTTTAAGACGATCATCGACGGGTACCCGCCGAGGGCCGGGTAGCGAGCATCTGTGAAGACAGCCGAAGGGAGAGGCGCTGCACTGCAATGTACAGCAGTGGTGGGTGACAATAATTTTGTCGACACAGATAGGAACTGCCATATGTGATCCAATAAATTATGTTTATATCAAGTATTATAATCAACACATCGGAAAGATGACATTATCGGTACCGATTGTCAACAGGAATATCTTCCCAGCTATAGAATTGCTGTCCCCTCATTCAATAATACTAATTTGTCACATCACCGTATCTGACGCTTAGAGATGAATGGGATCAATACATATTTGTACCGTTTCTATTGATACTGAAACCACGGCTACGAACATGCAGCATCCAATGACGTTATTACAATGGAAGCATTAGAGCTATTGCCGCTATTCACTACATCTACCTTGCGTCTACCATCTTTTATTGATGTACATCACTGGAAGGAATGGGAGGGTATCATAAAGAATATCGTCTTGGAACCAACAGATCAGTGGTTCCAACATTTTCCATCCAATGCCACACATCAACAGTTCTATTGATGCCGTTTACGACTTGCCGTTTGTGAATCAATGCTTTCCAAAATATTTAACCTCGTAGTGGCACGCCAGTTGAGATCTAAATGAAGACAATTATATACCACTATTTTGGATTTCAACTAATAGATCCGGAGAGTCAGGACATTTTCTCTATCCTTGCTCCCTCGGCCGCCAATTCAGCAAAACTTAAATGTCATAATTTTTACTTGGAGCCATCTTTGTGCAAACTGGTGAGCGGATCCGAGCAAGAAGAGAGATAAGAAATCGTGATCGTGCTCTGCAAGCATTCTTTTCCCTTATGATCATTTCATCAGAGTCTAGATCATTGTCCGATAAACCTCGGCTGGACAAAACTCTAGAGAGCCAACCGAGCCGTCCTATCTGGGAAATCTCGGACGGCTTTTCTCTAAGCCTTCGGCTTAAAACATCCGCCAGTCGTCTGGAATCTCTGAACCCAGAAAGCTCTTCATTTAGTTCGTTAGGACTGTTCCCAAACAAGGACACAAGTAAGGCTACATAGGTTCTTAATCGGACAGCGGTGAAACGTACTTTCTGTTAACCCGTATCTCGTAGACCAAAAAATCAACTCGCTACATACGCCCCTACGTCTAACTCGCCATTTATGTATCAAAACGGTTTGAAGAAGAATGCAAAGAGAGCGATGGAAGAGTACTGGACTAATTCCTCCTGTAAGTGAAGTCAAGGAAGTTCTTGCAGACGAGTTAGGCTCTCAGCTACAAAGGCTTTGTTTATAAGGAACTAATGGATCCGTTCAGTTTGAGAATAACACAACAGGAAAAGAGTATGGAGTTATTCACAGGTCTGCTCGACTCAACAATCGAGGGAACTATTCTATGGGATTGCTCTTCATCACTTGTTCGTAACCCTTCTCATATGTAGATTGAGAAACCAAGCTGTACAGAGGTTTTGGGAAGATTTGTCGGTTCCGCACCTGCTACTAGAAGGATAGATCCGAGTGATAGGAAAGACTCTGAATTGAAGCTCTTGGGATGTGATTTCCAAAAGATAGAAAACTCGAAGCGAAGGAAAAACCTGGCTGTACCTACTTTTGCAGAGCTCTTCCAAAGACTAACTGGTCAGTAAAAGTTGGAAACGAGATAGAGAACAAGGTTCGGCAGGTTGTCGGGTGACTACACATCAACGTAGCTGCTGTAATGTCTTTTTGGAACCCTGGAAAAGGGTTAGGAAAGCTTTCAATTATATTTAGTCAAAGAAATGTTTATTTACTTGTTCTGAACTCGGCATTAGAATTTCAAGTGAAAGAGCTTATCGAAAGTAAATAACCTTCTAGGAAGATTGAGAAACTTCTTCGTTCCAAGTGCCAGACTGCAGATTTTAGTTTAATGCTCTCAAAGTGCGAGTGGGAATGAATTGCTTGTTTATGAGTTTAGCTGATACTATTGTGGAGTTCTTTGAAACATACTTTGGCTCTTTAGTGATGAAGGTGTATGGCACAATCCTACGTTAGCTTTTGTTTAGGGGTGATCAGATGTCAGGAAAACTGTTCACGCGTTCATGGACGAAAATGTGGAATATGCGAAGGTAATTTCTCTATGACACACGAAGATATCTTCAAGTTTAATAAAGAAGAACAGTGAGGGAAAAAGCGATGGTAGCAAGAAACCTGTGTTTTCATCAAGAACAGAGCAAGCTCAAAGACATTATGAAAGAAGGAAAGGAATCAAACGCCTGTGATCAATGGTAGATGTGTCCGAGAGACTTTGACATAATTAGAAGAGCTTTATCTTGCACGTCTTGGGCTACGGAATTTGATGGTGCCAAAGCTGGTTCTGAGGGTGTCGAGAGTGGGTGACAGTCTTTCTGAGGTGCTTCCTGGGACGAATGCAGGCTTGTCCTTGCCTCCTTTCTCGTGCGCTCCAAGAAGCGTTTCTTTCTCCGTTGTGCCCTCTGGCGTCCATTGTTTGGCAGACGGATCCTTGAGGAACTGAAATCTTTTGAAGAAGAAGATGGATGCAGTAAAGGGGCAGTGTTGTCTGTTTGTAGCACGTGTTATGTTAATGAAGCCAACTTTGTTTTGAAGGTTCTTCTTGGTTCAAATTTTGTCGCTTTTCCTTGCTGAAGGTCTGCTAGGGCAGCCCTTCAAAGACATAGAACTTCACTCACCGCAAAGCCTTCAATTCCAGTAGCGTGTCGGTGTAAAGCATCGTAGAGGTTTTTTACTACGGTCTACGTATTGTACCCATCTACCTCCAAGTATTCTCTACGGGTTCTAAGTATATCTGATTCAATGGAGATAAAATCATCTCCGTCGATCTACCGAAAAGGCGTAGTCTGGAATTGATCTCCTCGTTTTTGAAGTATCTGGTCTCTGACCTGAGTTTCGCTATATAAGGTACAGTTGAGGCCGATCTGTCTTTTCTCCAGTATGTAGAGAAAAGCGTTTCCAGAGGTATGAAGAATCCTATTATGTTTCGTAGTTCAGGGAACCGCAGATGTTTATTTTGATACACCACGGCACATCGACCCATGTGAGGACAGTCAAAGGAAACAGACTATAGTTGCCCACAAGAAGGGACACCAATAAACTCTGCCTTTACGTCATCCCCCGACCCCGTATACTGTTTTGAGAATTGTATAACTGTCTGTAGTGATGAGCGTTCTTCGTCCATCGACGCATTCCGGCTCTCAGTCAGGTGGCTTCCCCATTTCAAATTGAAGCGAGCTCTGAGTCCAATTGCTGGCGTTGAACTACTTTTCAGGTTTCTGATTGCTTCTGGCCACCCTTCCTGTGAATAATCCACAACACGTGTGCTTGACAGAATGTAATTATTGGGTGGCCTCAAGCTCAAATCTACGAAATGTGTAAGAGAGTAGTTCGTGTACTCAGCCAAAAAGTTGCCTAAAACTTTTACAGGTAGAAAATGCTCAAACTTTCTTGTTTTCTGATATCTCCCAGTTTGAGAAAATGAGGTTTGTACAAGCTCCAAGTTCCGGGAGCTAGCTTGTTCTTGAGATATACGCCGAGCTTCCAAAGAAATCTTGCACAAGGGAATATTCTTCGACGTAATGATCTTCCTGCATGCAAACATAGAAGCTTCGGTGTAAACAGTTCCTTGGAATATGTAGCGGGTAGGTATAGTCGCATTTTGGAAGCAAGAAACCAGCGTATGCGGTTTATTGTGGTATAAGTACTTATAACACACGGGGAGACGATCGTCTAAAGCAAAAAAGCACTTGGATTCTAACATTCTTCTCCTTTCGAGAAACATTTCCAATTTATATGACTTACTGAGATTGAATAGGTGTTTCTTCATATAATGCATCGAATCCACCCTACTGATCTTTCTACATCAATTGGCAAACATTCTCTTTCTGAATCTCATTCAGGTGCCATTCTTTGAGGCTTATATAGGACGAATTGAACATCTTTGCAGCTGAATTTATACACGCAGTGTTCTGTTCCATAACTACCATCGCCGGTGAGATGGCGAATATAGACATGAATAAAAAAAGAAATCGTACGAAGTCCTCTTCTGTCTCGGAGCACATGTACCCCATGAAAAATGTCAACAAATGACCATCATTGCTCTTCCATTAGCGATGACCAGAAGGAAGCCGTATCGATTGGCTGTGGCTTTACAATCTTTAGATACCCCCGGGACAATGCAGAATTTCTGGCAGTCATCCATTCACTCTCAAAATGACCAACAAGCTTAATTCATCCTACCAGAATCATCAGCCGCAAAGAATCCTTTATTCCCTGCATCCTCTTTGCTCAACGAAAAGAGCAGGTCCCACAACCTTAAAAATTTCAAATCGAGGGGACTGCTTGTGGAGGAAGCATACCTCAACTTCGTCCTCGCCAATACCGGATTTATCTTTTGATTTTACTTGTCTTTCAGGTATCGAATCGTATCTCTAAACCCCATACGCAAATTGATGGTCATGTAAATCGCTTCAGAACCCATTTGCGGCTTGATTTGTCTAAAACCAAAACTCCCGGAGATGCCATATCCATGTCTACAACCATTTATATTAGCCACGTAGATCATACCACCATCCTACTACTGCCAAGAATCCTCCGTCTTAATCTTTAGCGAGAAGAGGCATTGCCTCATCTTGTTATTGTATTGATCGCACTTCGAGATTCTTTTCTTCATCACCCTTCTATTCCCCCGTTCAGCAACACGCCTCTTCGGAGACTTTGTCTTATCTGGAGATCTTTTTCGTTCTCCAACGTATATAGAAGTCCTTACGAATAAGCTGTACACGAAGCAGTCGGAGATAAATTGAACTTCCTTCAGAACCGTAACAAGAGGAGCATCGAGAGGACGCGTTTCCAGAGAGGCTAAGACCGCTGCTTTAAATAACTCTTCAATTCTCTCATTCGGTATTGTGTTCTGGACGGATTCGGTTCCCAGTTCTTCATGACCGTCTTCTGCCCAGTACTTTTCGTCGTTCTCTCCAAGGCTATCCTTCTCTCTTGATTCCAATTCTTCTTGATTCAGGATGCCTCCATCAGAGTCTTCCAAGAAGGACGAGGGAACCTCCTCTTCGTCATCTAAGAATCGATAAATGAACAAAGCATCATCTTCTTCAACAGATTGCTCATATGAAACCAGCTATGCATAACTTACGTTCGAATTGAGTGTTTCACTCTCTTCAGTTATTTTTGAGCCTTGCTCGCCGCTCATAGCGCTGTGGCGTGCACGCTTGCATTTGTAAATCGCTGATTGTGTTGAAAAGTTTGGAGAAGCAGCGGAGTGGCCAGTCTCAAAGAACTAATGCCAAAATCGCCTCTTACGCCCCTGTCGACATTAAACGCGTTATACAGCAGTCGATCCGATCATTTTAAATCGTGTACGCCACCTTTAACTATACCTTTCCGTGATATAGGTGCTTGCTGCGGCGTGCTTGGTAGAATGGATCCCCCGGTCTACCTCTTTTCTGTGAAACCATGGATTGTTCCTTCAAAAGCTCGCGTTTGGGTTCGTGCATTCCTCTTCGCCAATCACGGCAGTCAAATACGCCTCCTCTCTCAGAAAATTTCGCCTTATGTAACACGCAATAGAAAAGATAGAAGTCGTCAGCACCATTGCAGTCGCAATACGCCATATCGTCTTCGCTACATGTGTCTGCATCAATTTGAGATAAAGGTCCATGAGAATGCTCTAGAGGATAGCATGATGAGCTGTTGTAGAACTCAACTCCCTGGAGGGGGGGTAGGGTTCGAAATATGCATGACAGAGGCACATGTTCTTCACTTTTCTGTATGTGTTCTTCCCATTCTTGTAGACAGAAGGCTAAAGAGGAGCGAATGCCATCAAAAATCCATCACACAATATCAGCGGTGCATGGAAACTGTTGAGGGTTGTGCGTGAGTATGAAATCGTGTTCAATTACCCAAAATCTCGTCATAGGATAGAACTTTGCTCGAATACTGGATCGGCACTGCGCCTTATGCTGCGGGCATTGCAATTTTCCGGTGAGCAGCGCAGACGACCCCTACATCCTCTTCTTCAACACTGAGAAGTATTCTAAACCATAGAGGCATCCAAAGGTCTTAGCCATGTAGGCAACCAGGCGGTCAAAGATATTCTTTAAACCTTTCAAAGTTGAGAAATGCCTCTCGTTTGACATCGCAACTTCTATCTTACATTCAACACCGTTCTGAAGTTTCACCTGAACCCCTGAACGTGTTTTGCTGTTTTGAAATCTCTCTTGGAAGTCTGCTTGAACCCCAAAACATGATCTCGTCTTCGTAGTTTGTCCTTTAGAGATATTAATTGATGGTAACTCCATGTCTGGCTGCTTTTGTAGCTGAAAATCAGAAAAGACTGCAAGCTCTTCATTCAGCTCGTAAGATTGACCACCACTCTCGGAAGCCTCCTTCTTCTGTTCAGTCTTTTGTTCAGTTTCTGTCTTCAGCTCGGAAAGCGCCACAGTCCCCTTCGCACTTTTTTCTGCTTCTATATCTACATGGTTCTGTGTCTGATTCATCGTCATTGCTTATGAACACCCGTCATTTGCCGTCTCTACTTCACAACCTTCTCCATTCTGAATCCTTTTCAGCTTTTCTTCTACACATGATACTCCAACTGCTTCCTATTCTCTTCCAGTTTTCTCATATACCGCGTTATACACCACTTCCGAGCACTGTGTTAAACATATCTCAATCAATGTGTTGGGAACATCCGCTATAAGCGGAGCAAATTCAAAAAACTGCACTCGTCACTTCATGCGAATTTTGAGGGGTCAACACATCCCACTGTTCTGAACAGAGCGTTGGTTCAGCTCATGAACACGCTTCGTTCGCTGGATGTTTCGTATAGCACGCGCCACAGTGTCGCGCATACCGAAGGGCATCGGCTAAGAAGTCGTATCTATACAGGGGTTGCTCAAGCCATCCACGAACTTTCCTTCTCCTTCTTCCTGTTCTCGCAGAACTATATTCACATCCTCTCCTTTTTCCTTTCCAGTCTGCTACCCAATTTTCCGCTCCACCCTTCGTTTCCTACGCCAATGCTGTTTACCATCCTTCATCATCCGAAGGAGTTCTCTAAGATGCTCTGACCGGAAATGTACGACCATTGGCTCAGTAACGATGTCGGTTTGAAAGTACTCCTTCGCTATCAGCATGTGTACAACCCTGATTCTAATAGACATCCATCGCATCCTCTCAGTTGACGCCCGGCTATACCCAGAGGCATAAGTTCACTTCGGGATACGTCCATGGTTCACACTGGAAAAGGCGAAAAGGGAAAGCACATAACAACCACAGCTGTGCGAATCTCTTTGTCGCTTAATATTTTTTACGTGCATGTAGTTCCGCTCGGATATCACTGCACGTAGGGCTTCATCCCGTGTGATCCAAGAGAGAAATAAGGAATAAAACGACTTGAGAGTCCCTCAATCTCCAGACACTCGAAGAATGTCTCCAAAGAAAACTGTCCATCGTTGGGTTTTTCAAGTAGCATTAACTATTGTTTTCCCTAGCAAAACACCCCTATGACTGTTGAACATGTTCAACGGAACTAAAAAGAGGTTTACCTCGGCGTAACCATTTCTTTTAATTTAAAGTACTTCGTAAACATGCGCAAATCTTCTTAGAGTATGTTTCACTTCTTTTTGTGTATTACTTTGATAGTCTTGTCATCATCGGCCCAATAAAAAAAAGAGAAAAAACCAACACCAAGAAAAGGTACCATATTCAACACAGCTGTTGATATGAAATTGCTACAAATTTCTGAATCAGGTCTTGAAATGCTCCAAAGTAACCAGTGATTTTTTTTTGGCTTCTTCTAGCAGACTGCTAGATAAATTGCACTTTAAAACCGCAGTAAAAGCTTCAGACCTCGTAGTTCCATCTTTGATGCAAATTTGCGTATAGGTTTCAAAGATTAGCCCAGAACGGCTTAACTATGTCATATAGTTCATATGTTGGGAATATTTTGACGTGACCAAACGCGTTTTTGTTCAATTGCTCAAAAAAGAACTTGCATCAATAGTTCTTAAGGCACCAGATTACGAAGTAGAGAGAGTCAGCAGCGATTAAACAGATCGTCGAAAATGTGAAAGAGGACAAGGTTCCTGACGTATTTGTAATTCTCACACATTGTGACGACGCCGCGCGGTATCCTCGTCTCGTTTTACATCACGTTTACGTTGTGCTGACTTTGCGGCCGGAGAGAGCAGGGATAGAGGAAATGTTCTGACTCTGCGGATCTACTGGTTGAAATCCAAAATAGGGGCATATAATTGGCTACAGTGGGATCACAACTGGCGCAGACACATGTGCGACTCGCCGTGGCACTTGTCCACTGTCTCTCGCTTTTTATTGATGCAAATAAGCGCTGACTCCCGTACACTATCTACCTCGTGAAGTTTAGCCCTTTCCCCTCTCTGTGTTCGCAGCTGTCCCAAACGCCATTCCACGAGATTCAAGTCCTCCGCCCCCACAAACTCCATTACTACCTCCAACTGTTCCTCGTCCACGTTCATGTATTCTGATCCAATCCCCATTCGCTTCAACATTCGCTGCGTGCATTCCCGTAACCCCGCATTCGAAGCCCCAGCGCAAGCGAAAACGCTCTACGCACACAGTTCCACTTCCATGCTTTCCGTCCGAACAATCTTCCTAAGCGCATACAGTTACACCATTCTAACCTGGGCCTCTTCATTAAACTCTGCGCTTTCGCACAGTGTCATAACTGCTCTTCTCTTTGCGACCATTTCCGCTCCCAATTCACTTCCGCCGTCGTGAGCTATTAAAAACATGCTTACCATCG
Organism: Gracilariopsis chorda; assembly: GCA_003194525.1. Classification (NCBI taxonomy): domain Eukaryota; phylum Rhodophyta; class Florideophyceae; order Gracilariales; family Gracilariaceae; genus Gracilariopsis; species Gracilariopsis chorda. The sequence continues at coordinate 71,301 of NBIV01000146.1, forward strand.
CCGGGCACGCCTCACCGCGTATCTCTCCTATTCCGCTGTCAAAAAGCTCGTATACATGCTCAATAAAGCGTCCAGTATCATCCCTCTGCAACCCATCCTCATGCTTCCCAGACCTGAAAATCCCTGCCATCGTTCTCACGCAGCTCACTCTATCAGTGTAGTCAATGCCCTCCATCACCAATAGCTCCATCGCAAAGTCTATCAACTGGCAATACTTCATGCTCCCGCTATATTTCCAGACCGTAACGCGAACTTCAGTCTTCTTTCGCAAATGCCACCTTGATGCTGCTCGCCGCACTAGCAAAAGCGCTATCCGGAACTTTTTTAGCCTAGTTCGTACATTCCGCAAACACACGACTGCTGAGCTCCAAAAAGGAGCCCAGCGACCGTCGGTTAATATTGTGCAGTAAACCAGTTGCAATGTTAGTATGAATATCAATATTTAGTTTTCGTTCGGACAGTTCGGGTAGCGACCAGATGACGTTTGCAAGAAGATCTGTACGAAGAGAATTTTGAGATGGGGTATCTGGGGTGTCTTGCTGGTTGATATGATCGATGTGGGCTTGGTATTTGGAATGCGCTTGTTCGATGGATTCTGCGACGGTTTGAAACGGGGCTTAAGCGTTTTCACAACAGAAAGAATCACAGTCCTTTCCGAGGACATACTCGAATTCAGACGAGCTTACGTTGTTTTACGGCAGACGCTTGGTAGTGTGGAGGTGCATACTGCGACAGTCCTCTACTAAGGCTTGATAAATCTTAGTCTGATGAAATATGACGAGAACGTGAATATTTGGATCGTGGAGGAGTAACAGGGAGCTGCAGAATGATAAGGCTCGGTTACGCAGCAAAGCTGAGTGGAAGAGGAAGACTTGAACGAAGTTTGACGTCGAGGCGAACAGCAACTGCTTCTGCAGCGGCTCCAGGCTGGGTGCGAATAGTAAGAATGACTGCCAAAGTAACGATCACGGAAAAGTTACAAGAAACAAGACGATACAGAATGTGAGACAAGGTCTGAGCGGGGGGGATGGACAAAGCTAAATGCGGGAATAAACGGGGCATATGAAGCGTGAAAAGGTTATGGTCCAGGCTTATAAAGTGGGACTAGAAGTATAGACAGGAGGTAAGAGGGGGTGGAACAGACAACTGTGCAGCGAGCGCAACAAGCACAGCGCGCAGCGCAGCGCTAAGAACAACGATTCGCGCATGATGAAACCGAGCTGGCGGGGTGAGATGTTGCGCGAGATGTGCTGTATTCTCTAGAGTAGGATTGAGCGCGTATACTTCAGGCGCGTCAGGCACAGCTTATGTGGCAGGTTTGACAGGGATGAGCATCGTAGCGGCGAAGATTTGCAGCTCGGACGCGGGAGAAAAGCGCGGTTAGTGACGCCATTGAAAGTGGATCGACGAGCTGCCAGATTGTGGTCATTGGCGCTGGTAGCACCTGCTTCAGCACTCGTACTTGTGCCTTTCGCAACACAAAAGAAGTCGTGTGCGACGCCGTCCCCATCGCGCTCATTGTCTTCGTTCGGCGCACACACCCCCTGTCCCACCGCTCCCTGCGAAGTGCAAGTGCTGCTCGCACGCACAGAATGGAAAGGCGAAATCGCATCTGCAAGACTGATCAGCTCAAGCGGTGTTGAAACAAATTGAAAAGACGCGGCGCATGATGCATTTGCGCGTTGGCAGCCATTGAAGCTCGCGCCAATCAGGGGAGCCTGCGCTCGCACCCGTCGAAGCGAAAGTAAGGCTGAGTGAAGCGCAATCAGATCGACACGCGTGTGTCTCGCTTGTATTCCGGTGCCAGTAGCCAGCAGTAGGGAGCTCTGCCCAGACGGATTAGTGATGTCAAGCATATGGAGATTAACGTTTGTTCTTATGCAGCTGAAATCATTGCCATGAATGCAGCGGTAAAAGTACTGGCCGAAACCACTGGAGAAGTGACTCGAGTACTCAACGACTCCCAGGCCATTGTTATAGCGTTACAGGGTAACATAATACATCAAACAGGTCATCTAAAACGCCTCGCAAACGCTGTTTATGAGAATGAGTAACGGAAAAGGACTATATGCCCGTGTTGACGAGTCTTGGAAGCACAGTGGATGGTGTCGGAAAGAAAAGGGAATGAGATCGTAGACGTAGGCAAGGAGAAGGCGGAGCTGTGTGGAAAGGGAAAGGTAGGAAAGGAAGAAGGCACAAAGGAAGGCACAAAGGAAGGCACACCCAACATCTGGAACTCTTGCTGCTTGGGTTACCGGTACAGCGAGACCGTCCCAGCTTTTATGTGGTGTGCCCGTCGGCTCTGTCTTTTGAAAAGTCCCCGCCGACGAATGTAGAATGGCTAGTTTGTACTGTAGTGTAGCCTAACTAGATCAAAAGCTATCGTGTCATATATCACGTGGTGTTCATTGTCCAACACACATTTACTAGGTGAACGTGGCCGCGACGAATGGGGTTTGCGGTATACGACGATGACATGGCGTAAAAGCCGACGGTGATGTCTGACACTACAGCCTGTTGGATACTAAGTCGCTGTGGGGAGGCCCGCAACGAAAGTGTCGACAGCCTGGCAAAACATGGGGTTAGGCTGCCATTGCAAGAACAAGTAACAGTCCCGATTGACATGCTAGACGTTAGTGTTGATTGCGCATCATGCGTGAGACGCATATGCGGCTGAATTGTAGGTAGCAGGTTGCGTAGGTAGCAGGTTATCGTAGGTAGACCTGCACCACGGGTTTGAGAGCTGTTACCCATAGACCGTGGGTGATGTCAACTCAAACGAGGTAGTTTCCTGTTTGAGAGCTGCCCGAAGGAGGCAGAATAATACCCGGTTTCGGTATGAAGAAACCGAAACCGGAGGCATCCTCAGACGAACTTCTGAGGTCCTGTGCCTGTTCCCTCGCCTCGCGTTCACTCGCACGCCTCCGTCGTGCGATTGCCCGCTTTAGCCTTCCTGTCCTGACCAACATTAGTGTAGCTCTTTCGTTGGCTATGAGAGGAAAACGACTTCTTCAACATCGACCTTCGTTCGTCCTAGGCGAGAAGGATGGGCGAAAATCCGAAGTAACGTTCGTACAAATCTACACCAAACACGTTCCTACCTTGCATCATGTGGCGACATTTCTTGAAAACAAAATGCTCAAATGTGGCTGTGGAACGAACGTGAAGAAATACATTGAGCATGTCGTTTATCGATGCCCTCAGACAAATGCGGCCCGTAGAGAGTTGTTCGCTGGTCTCCCAAAGATATGTAAGGAAAGTATACATCTGTTAATACGACATGAGCCACAAAAGTTCTGGGCCTTCCTGAAAAGAGAAAGCTTTTACTAACAGCTCTCCTTCAGCTTAAAAATAGAAAGCTGTTGTTCACGATAAAGAAGAAGAAGAGCTCTGCTCGCACGCATCGTCGTCGTCGCCCAGCCGTGGACAACAATCTGCACCGCCATGCACAGCCCAGACCAAGAGCGGCTGCCACATCCGTGTTCTTCTTCGTGCTTTGTTACGAGCCACTACTGTTGGTGCGAAAGCCGTTGTTTCATCACCTGCTTTTGCCTGTCTCCGTACCGGATACATTACAGAAGGCTGAACCAGGTACGCTTCCACCAGGTCATATCCCTCATGCAGCTTCCCTGAACAGTATCTTTGCAGGTACGCCACGAACCTCTCCAACGTTTCAGCCCCTCCACGAGAAGCATTTTCATGCAAATTCAACGCATTATGCCGCTTCTTTTTCTCTCCTAGACCAAGAAAAGCAACCAGCCCATCGTGGAGACGACACAGGCCCAGAACCTTCCAAGCGGAGCGAATCGACGCAGTCATCCACCACCGTGCTTTGTAGTTGCCCTACGAACGATTACAACATAATCTCACACTTCTTCTGCAAAGACAAGAAGCTTTCAGTATTGCAGCTCTTAAGTTCCCACTGAAATTGTCCCTATACAACCCAGATCATAGCACCCGCAAACTTGATGGCAAACGCTCCCAGGCTCTTAGCATTGATAAACGTAACGAGTTCCCCGATACCCAACGCCGAATGCCCCTGCAGTTCTGGGCTACCATGCCGCAGTCCTGCTTTCAACATGGGAACAAACGGTGAAACACCCTTAGGAATTTGCAACGCAGTTATACAAGATACTGTATCCCTCACTGCAATTCCCGTGAACGCAGCTCGCAGTGACTGCCTAATCACAGAATATCTCCCATCAAGCACTCACTCGGTACACTTGTGGACATCACGTTCGGCGCTTCATAGGCCGCTCTAGCAGCCACATCACCAGTATCGGCCAGTTGCCTCACTAAAACCTTCCAAAACAGAGCTGGAGCAAACTGTCACAGACTCCACCGAAGATCTTCGAGACAATTCTAGTATCGCACAACTATCAGCAACTCGTCATTCTGGGTATCCTTTGTTGAACTAGGTGAAAAGCGTTTCCAGCATCGTTTTTGTTTCCGCAATCCCTCAATCGCCTATTGCATCGACAATTTCTTCGACTCACTCCTTATCATCGTCAGAGCCCAACTCTTCAAGGGTGTCCACGACACCGTCAACAACGTCGCTGAGATAAGATTCCGCTGACCAGTTCTCCCAAGCCTTTCAAGCCATCACGTCGAATCCTTGCAGAATATATGTATATGTTTCACACAAAGTACACACTCCTTCTCGAACGAAAATCAACGCTAGACGAGGCAATGCAAAATTGTCACACGTTGAAAAATGACACACTCACTAGCTCATTGACATCCCTACAGATGCTCATCAACCGTAGACCACAGCTAAACCGGACAGTCTCACTGCAATCTTCTCAAATTTGAGAGGCAATCACCCATCTGTCCGACTGAGTGCCAAGGACGAATAAGGCGCAAAGAGTATGCCCACCGTTTGTATAAAAACGCATGAATTCTAAAGTCAAAGAGCCTTAAATCAGCATATCGCTCATTATATCATTCGACGACAGCATCATCCAACCAATATTACATCATCGCTGTTTCCACCACCCCGATTGTCACCATAGGCAGTGAAACCGTACCACATTTTGAACATATAAAACAGGACATCAAGCGCAAACAACTGCACTTCAACGCTAACGCAATCCATCCACAGAGCAGCCGTGTCAACCCGCGCTCGCAACACTTCACACAACTTCCAAACCCTCTCTTAGTCGTGATTACCTGCCAGAACGGTGGCACTGTGCCCATGAGCATTTCGCTGGGGTCAGTCTAGTGTGTTGCTATTGAAAACGCGCAACTCTCTAACAGCATGTCTAGCATAAACATTGAAGTAGTTAACTTGGGCACCCAGTACCTTGTTAACATTACGCATCAAAAATTCATTTTGAATACAGGAATGAGTTCATCAGGGATTTGTTCAACAAAATGCGATATATCAGCGTGAGACTTCAAGCTATCCTCCTTCAAATCATCACGAATACCTCCAAACTCTTCGAGAGTCATTCTGACGCAAATATCGGTACCAAGTTGTTTGGCAAAGCTCCAGGTGTGGTTGAGCAGCAACACGGAGAAGAAATTTGCAAAGCCTGGTGGCATCAAGTTCATCGCAAGCCTGTTCGACCAACGGGCTATCTCGTAACACAAAACGTTTCCAAAACCTAATTTAACTCTGTCGAAAGCGATCATTAAGCTCAAGATAAAGGCCGTGGTCCAGCAAGTAGAGTTGGAAGTCCCCCGAGCCAGTAGGCGAGACCATAATATTTCTGAGCTGCGGGTCGCAATGCACGAAACCATTGATGAAAACCGTATGTGAAAATGCATCGAGGACGGTTTGCGCAACTTGCTACGGCGCGATGCGTTGATGGGTCATGGCTTCAACATCGTCGAAACGAAAACCCTGGACACAATCCATGGCAGGTAACTTTTCGGTGGAGTACTAATCGTATACACGGAGTACAAACAAGGGCGGATGATCGCGGAAAAACGGGCAGTACAACGAGCAAAGCGTGCTTACATTTGAAAGTGGTTTTCGTTTCGGAAGTTTACGTGGAAGTGGATGATGACCCAATGCATATTAAAGAACGGAGAGAGAGCCATGATAGAATCCAAGACAGCAGGGAAATGGAAGTGAGATCACTGCTATCAAGAGCCTCCAGTCCGGAATAGTGCACTTTTACAGCGACATCACGCTGAAAATCTCAGAGCGTGGAACGATAAAGCTGAGCGAGCGAGGCGGCTGCCACTGTTTGAAGGTCAAAGTGAGAGAAAGGAGCTTTCAAACTGGCCTGAATTTGGCCTTCCAAAGCCAGTCAAATCAGTGAAAACGGACAGTGAGCGGCTAGATCCTCGATCTGACAAACTTCTTCCTTTTGTTCAGGCGGAACGGCATGAATCATACTGGCAACATGCTGCCCATCCTTAACTTAGACGGTGCCCTGTACGAGGCACAATTGTAGCATGCTCTGGGTAGATCATCGGTGAGCAAGGGCGCGGTCTGCATGGTACTCGGGGGAGGTGTTCTCAACGTGCCGTTTGAAGAGGGCGCGATACTTGAAGCAGATTCGCACGGGGGCCTAGAGAGGTCTGGAGAGGGGGTCCAGATCTACGACGCGAGAGGCAGCGAGTTTCAGGCTCTGGTAAAACTTTCGATACAGCGTGATCTGTCCATGGCTCTCGTGGAGCGTTTGTAACCACAACGCTCTATCTGGTTCAAGACTTTCTTTGAGCTTGTACAGAACACCGTCAAGCAAACGTTTTTCCTCCGCACACACTTCTTGCTCCAACATACCTTTGACACTGCCAACCGCCTTGAGACAGATATAGTGGAGCTTGCTTGTGCACCTATGACTTCAAACTGTAGCCGTCGCCTTTCCAGTGCCTCAACTTCAGCATAAACATATTGAAGCTGTTGTTTTAGAACCGAAACCAATCTTTCTAACTCAATGAAACTGACATTATGTACGTCTCGCTTGGAATTCTTATGTTGTCCTCGACCAAGCTCACTCTCCCAATACCCGTATGTGTTTACACCAGCTCCTACTCCTTCCTCTCTCTGAGCATCACTTTCCAGCGCACGCATAGCAAAGGGCTTCAGAATCAGGTTTAACTGCAGAAAGCAGTACTCATATATGATGTATGATTTCCCTTCGGCAAAACCCGCAAATGATTCTGGGTCTTCTTGTCCGGAGGCCTCAAACTTTGCCGAACACTGACCATAAGGGCTTACAAATCCCAAATTTTCTCCTCAACACACTCTCTTCGCGAATATAAGGACGATCTGCCAGGTTAGGTGTACTTATATCAATTTATGTGACTCCTCTGGAAAGTGTTGTGTTTAGAGCAAGAGTGAATAAAACATCGCTGAAGAGCGCCGCAATTTGTTCGCACCATGGATCTTCATTTTGGCGCTCAAGTTGTTCCCTATTATGCATTCCACCAATTTTTTGTTCTCGCCGCAGTCATACGAGTATCCGCAAGCACGTGTGGCAATCTACAGTACTCTGTTGCTTCGAAGACGGGTTCTGATTTTCACTGGGCACGAACTGTCAAAAACACAGTCCAGCAATGCTTGCCCCACGACCATTTCATCAGCGGTCATTTGCGGCACATCTCCTTGAAAAGGATCAACAATCTCTTTCCCGGACTCGTCTTTCTGGACTCAAACAGTTGTGTACGGGAGCGCGTGCATTGAAATTGTATCATCGCTAGGGTTGGGCCCTGAGTGCTGCATAAGCTGAACGAGACGTAACACAGTTACCATTCGATGTAATATTTTCATCGATATAATTCTACGCTTCGTTTATAGATTTTCTTTGATAGCACTGCTGATCGTAAGTACTTTGAGGGCGTTCTTGCAATTTTCATCTGAAAAGGTACACAAACGAAGCTGAATAGAAAGTTCTCAAAATTTTAGAGACCATGGTTGAATATGAGGAGGTCCAATGTCATCTGCGCTCGTGTAGTGCGCACTCGGTTCTGCCATGTGTATTTCTTGCACTTGGCAGAAACATGTTACGATGAACAATGTGTTCTCTGAAAACCTTCTGTTATGGGTTTGTCATGTGTTAGCGCTGCACAAGAGCGGTGCCGAGAATATTTATTATTGTGTGTCTGTGTGTCCTCTTCTTCGAGTTCATTGTGCAACCGAAGGCAGTGAAGCAAACCTACTTACACTATATGCTTCTCGGTTGTAACAGAAATCTTACACGTGGCAAATAGCTGGAGGGTTAGTTGCCATGCTACCCAATAAGATACGGAATAGCAATGACATTGCTAACTTATGTCATTGCTGTCTTACACGTGTCTGACACGTATGACACGATCCCCTCCCCAGCGCCTGCCATGGGCCCGGCGCTTGAACTCTATATAAACTGTACTCAACCTCTTCAAGTTGTCTCTCGCAGCTTGTGTGATATAGAATCGCCATCCCACCGTTTTTCAACTTCTGAGAAGCGGTCGAATGTCAACGTTCGCGGATTCCTTTGCACAGAATCAGAGTTGCAGCCGCGGGCGGCCCACTTAACCTCGGTTCACGGTTTAGTCTGTGCGCTCCTCTGACTACGATGCAAAGTCGGTATCCATCAAAAGGGCATACATCACGGTTCTTTGCCCATCAGCCATAGCAAATAATCATATTGAAACATGCAAAATGCTTAGATATGCATATGCAGTCTTCATGAATCTTCAATAAATCAAATGCTTAATGCTTAATCAAAGTTTTTTCTTAATCTTCCAGCATCAATGGGCGTCTGCGATAGAGTTTTAATCTCCTTGCATGAATAGTTTGTCTTGTCACTCTACCGTGCATACTTTTCAGTTCATAGCGAGGGTGATTGGCGCTGGTCACACGGCATGGGCCGAAGTACTTGGATGTAAAGGCCGGCCATTTCTTAGCAGGGTAAAGTGGTTTGCCTTTGCAGATGAGCGCCTCATCACCAACGTTAAATGTGATAATTCGCGTTTGTCTAGTTTTTAGTTGACATTGATCTTCAATCCTCTTTAATCTTCTCGAAATCAAAGTATCTAGTTCTAATTTCCGATGAATCTCAGTGGCAGCTAGAAGTAATGGGGTGGCGTCATCATTAGTCATTCGGGGAGGAATTCCGTACAGGAGTTCAAAAGGTGAACTGCCTCCTCGAAGTGAACGGCGCCGATATCCGTATAGGACACCGGGAATTGCTTCATCCCAAGTCTTCTGAGACTCTAAAACAGTTTTTCTCATAGCATTCTTCAAAGTTTTAATCATCCTCTCAGCTCTTCCGTTTGACATTGGAGCATAGGCCAATACGGTTTTCCAGAAAATGCCATGCTCACTCGTAAAGTTCGTTAACGTACTTGCGGTAAAGCAAGTCGCATTTTCAGAGATGATCAGATGAGGAGGCCCAAAGGAATAGATTATTTCCTTCTGCACAAAGTCGATAACAGCTTGAGCTGTGGCATTTTGTGTAGCCGTAGCAAAAGGCCATCCAGTTAGATGCTCAACTGCAACTAACATGAATCTATTTCCTAAAGTGGTGGCTGGGAATGGTCCGGCAAAGTCGATTGAAAATGTGTGAAACAAGCCCGTGAGAGGATACTTCAGTGTCGTCCTGTATGTTGGTATGGACACAGCTAGTTGACATCCGTCACAACTGTTAACATAATCAATGATATCACGATGAACGTTCGGCTACTAGTACCTGTCCAAAACGAATTTCTTAGTGCATTGAACATCCCAGTGCCCAATATCATCATGAAATGTTTTCAGAACAAACGTTCTTGAAGCTAGTGGAGGGATCACTCGGAGGCCCTCGGAGGTACGTCTCATCAGTCTATCGTTCCAAGCAGCAAACATCGTCGCGTTTCGGCGGATAGTTTCTCGACGTTTGGGGTCTTTCTCTAAGGTGTCTTTACCGTTGAGGTATCTCAGAGTATCCTCCAAATGATTCTAAATTCTCAATGACTCCACGTTTTCCATAGCGATACAGCTCACATCATCATACTGTTCTTCGATCACGTCAATCGTAATTCGTGATAAATAGTCGGCCGCTTGGTTCTTCTTCCCCGAGCGGTACCGAATCTTGAAATCGTATTCGGCTAGAAAATCCATCCATCTCGCAAGTCTTCCGTGTACATCTTTCTTCTTAAATGCGTACTGCAGCGCTTGATGGTCAGTTATCAACGTAAAAGGAAGGGCTGACAACAAATACACCCTGAACTTCTTCAGCGCAAATATGACTGCAAGTGCTTCACGTTCGCATGCTGAATAGTTTCGTTCTGCCGATGTCATAGTCCGACTGGCATATTGTATGGGGTGCACCTTGTTATCTTCTTTTCTCTGAGCAAAAAGAGCACCAAGCGAAACAGAAGATGCATCTGTTTCTACGACAAATGGCGATTTGAAGTCAGGAAATGCGAGGACAGGTGGCGTAATCAACTTCACTTTCAGTTCTTCAAATGCCTTCTGCATATCGGAGGTCCAAATCCATTTCTTCTTTTCTGATGTAGCTTCATGGAGGACTGCCGACGTTTCTGCAAAATGTGATACGAAACGGCGATAATACCCGGCTAGTCCCAGAAAACTTCTTAACTCAGATGCATTGCATGGCTCAGATGCCTTCTGTATTACTATAACCTTCTTTGGATCTACTTGAATTCCATTACCATCAACAATGTGGCCGAGGAGTCTCACTTTGGATTGAGCGAAGCTGCATTTCGTAACCTTAATCTTCAATCCATAAGATTCAATTCGGTTAAACACTTGTAAGAAATGATCGATATGTTCTTCGATATTCTTCGAGAATATCACAACATCATCCACATATACCATGGCGAATTCTAGTCCTTTCAAGACAATGTCCATCATTCTCTGAAAAGTAGCAGGGGCATTCTTAAGTCCAAATGGCATGACTTCAAATTGGTAGGTACCGTATCTGCAAACGAAAGTGGTCTTCTCTTTGCAATAGTCAGCCATTCTTACTTGCCAGTATCCAGAGAATAGGTCTAAAGTTGTAAAAATGGTTGATTCTCTCAGGTCATCAAATATCTCTTCGATCTTCGGTAAAGGCCAACGATCGGCTTTCATCACTGCACTCAGGGCTCGATAGTCAACACAGAAGCGAGGTCTGCCATCCTTCTTCAGTGCAATGACGACAGAAAAAGACCACTCAGAAGCCAACGGGGTAATTATACCAATGCGCAGCATGTCATTGATCTCTTTTCGTACAACATCATTATATTTCGGAGGCAGTCTTCGCACCCTACTGTATATTGGTGTTGGATCATTCAGCTCGAACGAGTGTTTCACTGGAACATCAGATGGGCGCAGGTCTCCCAAAGACCAGGCAATGATGTTTTTGTTCCTCATTGTCGAGCTTAACACTTGCTGCATGTAGTGGTAAATGTTTCAACTTCCTCGCTAAATGAGCAGATCTTTCATCTTCTTCTTCAGAAACAGTCTCCGATGCGGTGTTTTCATCATCTTCATTATGATCTTCTTCATCGGCATCTTCTTCTAGCAAATCAGGAATCCTTTCCTCTTCTTTAGCATGAAATATGTCTGGTTCGAAAGGGATCTCATCCCTTATTGAAAGCACAAGATCTTCCTCAATCTCGCTCTCGGAGGAGCTTGAGAAAGGAACAATATTAGAATCACTTGTGAAGTCTTCACTGTCAGTACCAGAGTCGAGTAGGCTCGGTATTTTGTAATCATAATCCAAGTCTAGGACAGATGTCTTTCCATCGATGGTAACCGTCACATTCTGATTACCAAGGTCTAGACAGGTCTGTAATTCCTCCAATGTCGGTAATCCTATGATGACATCGAACGGGGGTTCCTCAACAACTAGGAAGTTCAAATGTGTTCTCGAACTTCCAAAGGTCACTGGTATATTACGTAATATCCCCTTCACAACAGATGAGGTTCCATCAGCCACCGTTATCTTTCTAGTGGTAGATTCTGGAGATAAGCCAAGTCCTTCTGCAAATGACAGGGACATAAGGTTCGGTACTGCTCCCGAGTCCAGTAACGCTGCAACAGACCTTCCATATACCTTCACTGAGACAACTTTTAGTCTTCTGGTGGGCGAATCTGTATGCGTAGCAGTCATTGCTCGAGATGCAACATTCTTCACGAATAACTTCTTGATTTGCTTTTTGGCTTCTTCAGCGTCTCCACGCAAAAGTTGTCCAAACTTGAGGCCACATGAGGCATTGGCAAGTTCAATCAACACGTTGTACTTCCCAACATGATCCGGTATGGATGTCTTGCGTTCAGTTGAAGCTTTCTTCTTTTTCGCTGTTCTTCGAGTGGAAGTTCTCTTCCGAATGGAGCGGAGTCGCATAGGCTCTTTCTCCCTGATGTTCATAGGAACGCGCTCTATTGGATTCAGCAAGGGCGGAAAATCAGCTTCTGATGCCTTATGTTGCTTCGGCAGGGCCTGGCCATCAGGACCACGTTTGGTAGTATTCACAATTTCTACTTCTTGACATTCAGTGACCACCGTTACCTGATTATTTCCAGATGGGCCTGCATGAGAATCAGAGGAGGATTTCAGGTTCCTCTCGGGTTTCGATTCAATATCAGCCTCGGCAATCCATACTTTCTTCGGCTCCGGAGCTGGAATTCTTGCCCAACATGTAGCTTCAGAATGCCCCAGTTTGTCACATCTTCGGCAACGAATGTTTCTGTGCGGGTTGTCTGGGCACCTTGAGGCTCCATGACCGGGTTTCTTGCAATACGAACAGGTGCAAATCACACTCTCTTGTGTTGGCTCACTCTTTGTTTTCTTTACTAACAGAGAGAGTTGTGAAATCTGCTCATTCAGATCTTCCACCTTATCTTCCAAGGACTTTACGGCCTGTTCTGGACGACGCATGATCCTCCTTGGTTCATCTCGACGAGATGATGAACCGTGAGCAAATGAATATGAAGACTGGAAAGACTTCACACAATTCACATAGTCTTTAACTGTTTTCTTCAAAGACTCATAGCCATCTGCTCCTCTGACCAGGACGAACTGAGCAAGATCCATATGTTCCACCACAGCGTTCCGAAGAAGTCCATACTTGGCTTGTTCGTTGAAACCAGCCTTCTCGAAACACTGATCCATTTCCTTCAAAGACTCAACCAGTTCCAGGGGTCGAAGCTTACATGCCATTGCATTCCTAATAAGCTCTTGCGGCTCTTCAACAACTGCAAACCTTTCGATTAACGAACGTTTCACTTCAGAGTAGTCCAAAGCCTCTTCAGACAAAGCGCCATCAATTGCATACGTATCATAATAGAAGTCAAATGCTTCACCATCAAGATATCCGATGATTTCTGACGTTCTCTCTTCCGATGACTTTCCCTTCATAATGACATTCTCATAGTAGAAAAAGAATTTGACGACATCATCTTGTGAACTGCCGTCGAAGATATATATATGCAAGAGCCCGCACTAGAGGCGTCGGCCCTCCTCGAGAGTACCATGTTAGCGCTGCACAAGAGCGGCGCCGAGAATATTTATTATTATGTGTCTGTGTGTCCTCTTCTTCGAGTTCATTGTGCAACCGAAGGCAGTGAAGCAAACCTACTTATATGCTTCTTGGTTGTAACAGAAATCTTACACGTGGCAAGTAGCTGGAGGGTTACTTGCCATGCTATCCAATAAGATACGGAATAGCAATGACATTGCTAACTTATGTCATTGCTGTCTTACACGTGTCTGGCACGTATGACATCATGTTCACCCCATCGAGTGGAAGCTAGTGTCGGTACTTGCTTTCAAAACACCCCTATTCTAGAATGCGCAATCTACAAAAAATTTCAATGTTACTTAGAAACAATCGTAGATGCTGTTAAAACATATGTAATTTGATTGGTACGAGCTCTGTTACCCGAACGTTTTGGGAAGCGCAGAAACTTTTAACGCCAATTAGAAAACCAAAGTTGGTTATGTTTAAATTTCTATAAAAATGGAAGCCTTTTAGACAGCTTTTATAGCAAAAGCGACTTATGATACTGGCAAGAATAACTATGGTACTGATTTGTCAGCGCTTTTGAAACACTCTTAGCAATGTTTATTAATCTAGCTACTTGACATACTATTTTGTAGATAGTTTTTTACTGCAATAAAAATCTCTGTTTCAAATCTAATAACTGTTGAGTGCGTTAACAGCCTTTGTGTTTCCGACCAATACGGTACAAAAACTTTTATAAAACGTTTTAAATTTTTTTTGTAGAAAAGTTTAAATATGACCTCATGTGAGGTCAAATGTCAAATAGACACTAGGGTTGTAACATAAAATAAATTTAACTGATGTATAATTTTTATTCATGTAGGCAGCAACCTTGCAGCCAACATGAACGAAATCTAACACGTTTTGCGGCAACGTGTAAATGCCTAATTGCGAGAGAGGTGTTCTCAAGTCTCATTTTCTAGCAAACAACTCATAGAACGCCCCTTTACTGTTAGACTGAGAAAGTTCCGAAATTGACTTTCAAGAAGGGAGCTTCAGCATGCAGCATGCTGCGCTGCACAGCCCAGTGCGGATGTGATGCTAATAGATGGCATAAACGCGGACAGCAAAGTCCCTGTCAGTTCAATAGAAAATGGTGCTGCTCAAGGACACGTCTTGATCAATGGATCCAAAGCCAATGTCAGTGGGCACCGTCTTGCTTCGTATCGTGTCTCTCTACGTTGACTCGAGTCAATAGTGGACTCATTCTGCGTGATGCTTTCTGAAATCTATGACAAAATCTTCGTCGATCTTCATTACCCACCCACACCAATCTGGGGCTGCTGTCACCTTTTCTCATTCCGAGCGCCCGGCCAGCTGAGGCCCTCGTCCTCTCTATCCCCTGCTTTTCTGTAGTCTTTCTATCTAAAACAGAATGACGCCAAGGAAAGCACAATTATCCCACACCATGCAATAAACACACATTTCTTGCGTTCCTCACAAACTCGACTGACGCCATATCAAGCAAAGCCGCTGATGATACATGCATACCCACCACACTACATAGATCTGTTTTCCGACTTTGCAGATGTATCCAGCGGTTTTCCCCTTCCACCCACACGTACAATGTCTTCCGCCTTCCAATCACTCGTTCGGATTCCAGTCAAATGCGATATCTCATAGCATTCAAAAATCGCTGTAGGACACGGCGAACCGAGTTTATATCTTCTAACTGCACACGCAGAAAGATGAAAAGGCTTTCTGGGAGGAGAGAATCTAAACCGCAGCGTTCCTCTCATAATTTGGTACCAGTGCAAGAGAAACGGTTGTTGTGATGGCTCACTTGTCCAATGACCACATACACAGGGCCCATCCTTATCAGCCTTGTCTCTCTAGAGAAAAGCCTTGTGCCACTTTAAGAAAAAACTATCCCCCCTTCGTGCCATGGTGTCCTAGGGCGCACGCTAGTGCAAAAGACTTTGAAGCTAGAGTGAGAAGAGAAGGAATTAATTTAGATGGCAGGCAATCTAGTTCTTGGTGTTCCGATGCGCATGGAAGTCTTCACACAGCGCAAGACACGATATGAATGGTCCCGAAGGATGAACTCAACAAAATATATGACCCGCTGATATATTGCATGGCGGCGTCAGTGTTATCATTGATATCGCACATCGCAGCAAAGGATTGTCATGTATTTCCTGGATCGTGACGGACGGTGAGTTTGGCTTTTTCGATAATAGACCAGCAACTCAAAAGAGTCGTATCCTTGATGAAAACAATAATTCCCCCTGAGAGGTTTCAAACCTCTCGAGATGAATCGTTGTTGTTTCATGAAACTTACCTCATTGCCAGCAACAGTAAAGTCAACAATGAAAAAGAAACCAAAAAAGCTGTAGCTTCCTCCAGGATAAGAACATGTCACGCAAACAACCTTTCATTGAAAGTGCTCGTGAAACCAGTGCACAACCTTTCGTCAGCAGACGAATGTGATAGCCACCTGGCGTTTGCAGACAACTGCGAATGGACAACATATACCAGAAAGCGTAATGGGACACCTGTAAAACATCATCTCTTGATCCTTACACATGACAGTTGATCACCTTTGATACTTCCGAAACAAATTCAAGCATGACATATTCGAAGCCGATGCCATAAGTCAGGAACCTTTAATGCTGGAAGCCCTGAAGTTATACGTGTCCGAATAAGGACGGACTTCAGATGTTGAATCTAGGTTCGGAACTCCGTGAGCCCATGCGCTTGTAGATTCAACAATTCTACCTGGTTCATAAAATATAACACATGCCCCTGTTCTGAATGAATTTGTTCCACTTCAAGGGGTGGGTTGGAATTTCTTTCAAGCTTTTTGCTTGAATCATGGATTACTGTTGTAGATAGATGGATCCAGTGAAGACGTTTTCCACACCTCCCTCCGCAAATCATTAATGGAAACCGACCCATCGCTAATCATTTTGATGCATATCAAGAAACAGGCGTTGCAGGAACCCGGAAGCATGCATTTGCTGACAAGGTTCGGAACAAAAGCAAAGCAAGTCGATCAATTTGCGTCTATATGAGCGATGTCTGTGTGACCGGTCTGAGATGTCACCACGCACAATTCAAATCGTACAAGTGTTGCTTTCTAGTAAACGGATTAGAATTGCTAGCAGTCTGCTTGCTATGCATGTTGCATATATCGTAGAACGCAGATGCAATACACCGGGTGAATCCAATCATTGGTAGTTGGCGGTCAGAACGCAACCAGCCTCTGCCACAGTGGCAAGGACAGAGCCGTTCTTTGTCATGGTGTGACAGGGCATGCATACCCGCCACACCTTTAGAAAACAAGGTTAGGGGTCAAAGAGCTAGTATTTCGTCGAACAACATAAAACCCTAACCAGAACCCGTTTGAACCAAGGCTCAACGTTTGTGACGCGTCTTCTGTTCTGTCAATTCTAAAATGCAGCCTATGTCGCAGCTTTTTGGTGAATCAGAATCGAAGGTTAACGGTCTACCCCTTTGATTCTCTTTTTCCGAAATGGGATCAAACAAAAAGAAATCCTACCACCTGGTTTTCCCTCTAACATTTCTAGTGGTAAGACGACTCGCTCGACAGAGTGTGAAGGCAGAACCTCAGTGGAACCCGTTTTTGAGAATGGAGTAATGTTGGATATCGGGCGTGGATATCGTGGAACAATGCAACTGAATTCCGCCCCGAGAGGGTTATGCCACTCTTCGTATCATCATCACGTTGATGTAAGTGTTAGCAGGCACTGCTAGTTAGCTAACACTTTCACTCTTACCGGAGGGTTTGAAGGTTAGATTGCTAGGTAGCAGAAGTCCTCAGCCGGTTTGTAGCCCAGTAACGCCTCACATGATAGTACCTGTACAGTGTTTGGTGAAGAACCCCACGGCCTCCCAGCATCATATGATCGCAAAGGGTTAGGATTGCTATATATTTGTGTATGCCGGATGTACCATTGAAGTGAAGCGAAACCATTCGAAGAGATTGCATATTCTTGTGCTACTCTCTTTGCGTTACTCGTGTGTCCAATCTGCTGCCGGAAACAGGACAGCTGAGTTCCTTTCAACCAGTTACAACAACTTCTGAATGAACAGGCAGGATACAACGCTTGCAAAACGATGGCGTAAGCGAGGCTTTACATCAGAATACTTGAAAATCAGAACCTGGATATTTAGCTGGGAGTCAACGGAGTGTGGTGATTCACAAAATTTGATTCGAGTTAATCTCGGAGTCGAACCTCACCTTTGAACGAAATTATGCGTTGGATTCACATGGTATGTCTAGAAGTGTTGACCAGGTTGCTACTTGAATTGGCTTTGCTGCTAGACAAGATGTTCAGGGAGTCACCAAAGCCTGCTTCAATGAAGTCCTGAGACAAGACTTGGTAGTTAGCTCACCTGTCCCTATCATGAACAACATTTCTGTGCATGCAGATTATGTAGGGTCCATCCGTAAATCTACAGAGCGATTCTTAGGGGCAAGACCGTGCCTCACCAGTGCCACAAAACTTACTCAGAACTCATGCTTTACTGCCAGATGAGGGAAGTGGCTATGCGTTTGTGGCAACTGCATGGTAGTTAAGCTATGAATTATCTCTTTGAACCCGTATCTTGTGTACTTGGCGGTGTTGGAGATTCGAAGGAAAGAGCATAGGCACCAAATATGGTTTAAACACAGAATCGTGAAGTTGTACAGAACACAGATGAGGACAAAGGCAAAAAGGTCGTTAGCTTTGTGGCGGTTTATGACAAAATGAGTAGGTTGCTCAGACACCCAAACACAGCGGCAAAGAGTATCTGTCAGCTATGCGTAAATTGAAATCGAGTGCTGTGCAAGTTATCGTGAACGTGTATTTATTGCAGATAACTGCAAAGTGGGTCATAGGAACCTGCTCCTTTTTGAACGACTTTCAGCGAATGAAGCAAGTGGTAAGGGTTACTGGTCAAAGTTTTGTCAAAGTGTAGCTCATCGGGTTTAGGATGGACCATTGTGATAACCAAAACCGCTAGGCCACAAGTCCGGTGTGAACCATGGCAGTGACCCCTATGACAGCGCACATATACACCACAACCATTTAACGTTAGTGAGTTATGCTTCTGGTATCGAGATCATGTCCGAGATGGTCTCGAGACACTGATGAAGCAGAGATTGGTGAGATGACGGCGACATCTCTCGGGGTTAGCCTCATGGTTTGTACGAGAGGGGATAAAGACCCTAGAAACGTGGGGTAGCTTTCC
Organism: Gracilariopsis chorda; assembly: GCA_003194525.1. Lineage (NCBI taxonomy): Eukaryota > Rhodophyta > Florideophyceae > Gracilariales > Gracilariaceae > Gracilariopsis > Gracilariopsis chorda. The sequence goes on from NBIV01000146.1 coordinate 89,928, forward strand.
AAAGAACTTCTCCAACGGGAGTGAACTGGGGAGCTCTGCTTTATGCGTCTGTGAGGAGAATCTCTGTCCTACAAATCGGGATAAGTCCGTCACGAAAAACCTACTTGCCCTGGAAAAGATCTTGTTTTTTGGTATTCATGTCCCACCCTTAGGCAGCGTGAACAACACACAATATCAGAAAGCTTTTTGAAACCGTAGGAAACTTAAGGTTCGCCATGATCAGCGTTTAAGTCGCCATCAATCACGTTAATAGAGTCACGGTATGACAAGTTTGAAAGGCGTTGACGACAGGTCAACTTGTGAGTTGTGAGCTGAATTTGTGAGAAGCCACAGTTAGGTTGATGGGAAAAGTGCCCGTTCGTTCTATATAAGAGGCAGAGAGTGCGACTTTCAGGGCCTCGACCGCAACATCTGCGAATCCATCCTAGAAGGAAAAACTCTCGCACTATTAAGAATTTCTCACTGGATCAGGTCTTACGTTCACTTCAATCGCCATGAAGTCTGCTCTGTTCTTCGCTGTTCTTCTTCTCTTTACTTTGGTGTGCACTGCTTCTGCGGGCGGGGTTCCTTGTGGAGAGAAGTGTGCCTCAATTCCGCATACTCCGAAGTACAAATGCGTTCCGGTATTCTGTCCGTCGAATACCAAATGTCTCAAGAAAGCCAGGTGCAGACTGTCAAAGACTTTCATTTTCCATTTGAAAATCAAGAAGGGCAAGTGCTGCCAGACTAAAGGTGTTTGTATCGCGTTCACTCCGAAGTTCCACAAAGGTGCAGGTCTTGCAGCAACGACCGCTGGTACTGCCGGTTCCGGTGAAGGTGACTACATATATGTGTAGGGACTCCTGTTGAAATGGATTTGTTTGTTCGTCGCTACGTGGAGCATTCCGCAATCGACAAATAGGTTCTCTTCAACTCGCTGTGATGAACCTATTTGACCTCCGTATATCTTGCTGTTCATTGCTTTCTGTGCTGGCTAGAACACTTTCCTGAGAGTGTTTTACTCAGTGAACCCAGTAAATTATGCCGTCTACATGTTCATTATGAGTTAAAGGGTTACTGCTGAGCGCTTTATAGCTATCCGCCAGCTGCCGTTCTCTGTTAACAGAAGTATTTGCCTAGTGAAAGCTCAAGTAACCGTTTTTCCTTACCCCTTCTGATATTTGAATGGTTTGTATTAGACCGAGGTTTAAATTCTTAGAAGAGGTGGGTTTCTTATACTTCCCATCTTTCTTACAGAAATATCCTAATGACAAGTGGTACAAACATGTATCCTAATCATTCGTTTCACTAAGTGGAGCCAGAAGGAGGGATAATTGCAACTTCTCAATTTTAATGTAGTAGACTATGATTACTTAAACTAAATGCTTGACTTTCCAAGAATTCCATTCTTCGCATGGGGCCTTTACGAATCGCATTAAGGTAGGAGATGCGAATTCCAAAGGCCAGGCCAGGTTGCCCCACTTACTAGTGGTAGAGGCTTCCATTTAGGCGGGTTCAGAAAATTGATTTCTGGGGCTCAAAAATCAGAAAATCGATTTTTGAAAGCCAGAAAATTGAACCGGACCCAAAAAAGGCGGAAGCCGACTATTCCAGACGAGAACATGTTGTGAACTAGGGAAAGGAAAACCAGCATTGACCAAAGGTGATGTAGGGGTCGGGGGGTGGGTCCCTCTGAAATGTCACTAGGTCCAAAAACCACTCTAATTTTTTCTTAAGCCAACCCTCTATTTTTTGACACATCAATGCACCAAAAACTCCCATCAAACCGTACCACTCCCGCCGTTTTTCTAACTATGGACAGTTGCTTCGCACGTCAGTCGGCGTCTCCCTATCCACTCCACTCATAAGGATACATCTTGGTCAACAAGTTGACATTCCAGTATCGTACCGTAGACAAGCGCTGCTCTTCGTTAGTAGTTGAACTGAAAGGATCACGAGGTGAGAGCTATCTACGCTATCGCAATTTCGAGGAATGACATTGTGCGTGGTACGTTTCCTTGGGGCATGAATATGTCGAAGTGTAACGAAGAAAACGGCTTCCCCGAATCTGCCTTGGGTACTGTACAGCTTTTAAGTAAGTTCTAACCTACCCAGGACAATCTTTCTATTGCAGAGAGAGATCCGAGCGTTCCCAAGTTCCCAAATCCATGAATACGTGAGAGAAAGAAATAGAAAGAATTTCAGCTTTGGACCTGCAATAAGGGCCGTTCTATGACCTTCTTAATCTGTGAACAGTTAACTCTGAATTAAAAAATTGTCGATTTTGGTCCAGTTTCGTACACTACGAAAAATAAAGCAAAAGCCTAAGAGGACAAAGCCATCCCATCGCGAAGAGTATGCATGCGACTTTGCAACAACATAAGGGAAATCACTCTTTTGTCGCGCATCATCCAGTTTCTTCAACTCCTTCACGATAGGACCGTCCAGTCGAGCAAAAGAAGCAAATGAAGGCGCCTTTTAGCGAGATGTGTTATGCATATCATTTGCAGTGCAATAGGCGAACAAATGATGGACCAAGATAACAGCGCACTTTGTTGCGTGCTCTTCCGATCTCTCTTCAACACACAGGCTCACACAGAGTCTCTTTATGACAGTGTTTTAACGAGAATGTGTTGCGTTAAAAAAACCACACAGCCATCTTTCTCAGGTCAAGGTTTTCTACAACCAAAGCAGAAAAATTGTTCTTGAGTTGCAGCTTCTCTTACTCCACCTGTTATGTTGTTTCTTAAGTTAAGAGTTCTAGCAGAAGCAAGTTACTTAAAAATATCGTGGTCCTACATGGTTGGCTCCTCAACAGTTTACCATGCATTCACAGAAAACTTAATTGTTCTTGATCAAACACTTCCACAGATTAGATTTTCGCGCACAGAGAAACAGTGTACGAACCCGGCAAATATGTTTCGAAGCTTAAGAAACAGTGCATTTCATGCTGTTATATCGGCATTGGACGGAATAGCCATTGCTATGAAGTGCACTTCTCTGAGAGAAGCTCCAGATCCCATAAAGTACTACAATCGAAAGAAATTATTTGCGCTTTGCGTGCAGGCAACCGTACAAGTAGACTGTAAGTTTTTCTTCGTGTCTGCACGTCATTGTGGTGGAACGCATGACGCAACCGCCTTTAGTAATACAAAACTATACGACTTACTACATGGAGATGGACTACGTTCTTGGGCAGCCGTCGTTGCAGACGATGCGTATAGTCACAAAGCCCGAGTTTTGACGCCCTTTCTGGGTCGACATTTAACACAGAGAGAAGACACATATAACGCTTATCATTCTGTTACTCGGGTGTGCGAAGAACAAGCGTTCGGGTTTCTAGTATGTCGTTTTGAAGTTTTCTGGTCTGCTATACGCTATTCTTTGCAGCACACTACTCTCATCATTCTTGTCGCCTATAAATTACAAAACTTTCTCATTGATACTTCTGACGATAATACGTACGAATTCATTGCTGCGCATGAAAAAATCAGGTTTATGGCAGTACTGTTGTGCATTTTCAAGATGAGTTGCACAATAAGAGAGATAACATGCGTGCAAGAAACCGTGGTAGAGAAGTTTTCGATTTGAGAGATCAACTTGCGGATCATGACAGAGCTTTGTACGAAGAGGAACATGCTGAGATATATTTTAAAGTGTTGCGAACAGAATCCCGGGCGGTGAATGGTGGAGTATAGGGTTTTCAACTTGAGGTACTGAAATTTACACTTGGTGGTGGAGTTGTAGGGCGTGGAAATACAGATCTGCTAGACCTGGATGGATTCTGTTCGCCATTATCTTCATAATATCAGCTCTGCTTTGTCTAGTGAACACATCAAAACAGAATGAATGCCATCTTCCGAAGGCTCGGTTTCTTCAATCCCCACATGGACCGCAGCTACTCACTTTTTGCACTCTCGAAGCATGTGAATGCTGTCAAATACGGCATTCATTACACCATGGGCCCCCTGCCTTCTACACATCCATCGCCCAGATTTCATCACTGAGGCTAGAAGGATTTCGAGAGCACAGTCTTAAGTTTCGAACCCGAAGTACTTCCCGAACTGTGCATATAACATGTGTATCAGCAGTCTTGCCATCTTTCAACCATTTCATATCGAGTTATGCGCTGCCCAAGTCCGACCCACTGCCACTGCTACCAGAGAAGCTGCGATCACAGCGCGAAATCCCACCTCGCTATGATCCGCATGCTCTTGAGCAGGTTCTGTACCAGTGGTGGGAATCTGCAGGCTTGGAAAATCGGGATCTATTTGGCATTGTGAGTGACATAGCTGTACAAGCTCTTTCTGATAGTCGAGAGGACTTCAATTTCTTTGACTTTAAAGTTATTCCGTTCGCTTCTGGAAAGCTCATAAGAGAGGCTTACGACACATCCGACGCCTTCTTTGGTCGAAAGCAAACCCTCGCAGTCTCTTAAATGATACATGAATGCTTCAGAGACTTGTGTCGCGTGATCTACTTTATCTCGAATTGTGGGAACGTCGATCTCGGAAATCATGGTCCACAGCCTCACAAACAGGCAACCGAATTTTTTTCTCGTCTCTGTTCTTGGCGGTGCATAATACGCATGTTAGGACCAATGCGTTGATGCTTCTCATGCGTTAGCTGAACAGAAAATGAGGAAGCAGGCCTTGAATGTATGGTAATATGCGCACAGTCATAAAATCCAAACCAAGAGTCGGGACTGGTAAGCAATATATCTGCGTTTCGGAGTCACTCATTGGGGTCAGATGGACGAGCTGTCTAAGAGAGAAACGCAAGCGCTGGACCTTCCACACAAAACTTGATGTCCTGAGCCTCACAAATGCGGCGATTACTACATAGATTCGCTGAGGTAACAGCATCAAGAGATGCATATAAGACTAGCGACACGGCGTTAGAAATCTACTGACGTCCATCTGCTTCCAGTACAGCTTCCAGAGATGCTTTAACTCTGTCGGAGTTTTCTCCAACTATACCAAGAATATCGACATCATCAGCAACAGCACCCCTTCAGAGTGCCAGAAACTGCGCTTGAGCACCGTATATATTTTGCGCACTGGTCTGTTCGTGATCACCAAGCACCTGGTAGGGTTCAAGAAAGGCAGCCTTCTCTGTGGATAGAATGACAACAGGAAATCGATAGCTCTGCTGGACATCCGGTTTGTGCACGCGACGGAACGGTGATACAACATCGCTGAAAATAGCTTTGCGGGCATTTTGAGCCTCTGACCATGCCAACACGTCTATCACATCTGTGTAGTTGGTCCAGGGAAAGAAAATGAAAAAAGGTTATTGTTCTGTCTCGAAATCTGGGGACAAGAACTGACAATTTCACGCAGGGTGTGACCAAAGCTTAGAAAAGAAGAGCAAGCAAACGTGGGAACCTTTAAACTTACAAGTTCGAGCATCTTCATCTTCACAAATTTCATCTTTAAGGAGATCGTGAACGGAATTAGCATTGGAGGCACTCAAATAAAACAGGAATTGTTGCTGTTCTTTTGGCGATATTGAACTGTTCGTATTTGCAGTAACAGAATCTGAACGAGCGGCTTCAGCGAGCAGAGCTTTCCATTCTAGGCGTTTGGCAACGCCTTCTTTGACGTGCATTCCGAGGGCAAAGTGAGGATGATCCGATGGCACGGGGGAAAAGGACTTGGATTTCACGGTAGCGGCTTCCAAAAGGGATCGTAAGTCTGTTATCGATTAGGTGATGAGGCTGGGATGAATTGAAGTGCAGAATGGGGTTGAAGGGTTCTCGATGCAGTGATGGAGGGAGGGGTTTGATGAAGTTTGGATGGTGGGTTCACGGGGGCGGCTGTAGTGTGAAGATGAACTGAAGCTGCCATGGTAGGGGCGAAAGAAAGGGATCACACAAGCAGTCGTGGACGGTGGCGAGGATTGCTGCGGTGTTTTTGACAGGATTCGAGAGCGAGACAATTAATAGGCAGTATGACACGGGTGAGTTGAGCGGTAAAGTAGTAAGGGCGAGGGCTGCATTCGTTATGCAGCTGAGAAAAGAGCGAAACGCGCAAGTTGGGCGGCCCAAATGACGTTGATGAAGAAAGTGTAGCATTTACCAGGCTGGTGACGGCGATAAAAAATTAACGCGGATTGAAAAGAGAGGCAAGGAGAGTGGTCTGAATAGGTAATATCAAGTTTCAGTACGGAGTGCTGTCGTTTTGTTTTTCCCGGAAGGACACAGCGCGAGAAATTCACCGTGATTTTGGTGTTGGTTGTCGTGTGGCATAGCATGGTAAGCTAAATAAGCTGCGATAGTGCTTGTCTCTGACGGAAGGATTGAAACAGACGAGTTGGTACAAAGTAGCACCTTTTGGGGAAAGCCAAGTGCAAAATGGCATGAATGAAGTGACTCTACTGCGATTCCGTTTCAAATTTGTGCTGTGATGGTCGGGAAGAGTTAGATTCAGCGCGGGAACGCAGGATGTATGTTGCCGTCGAAGTGTTGAAGTCGGTGATGCATGCCCGAATGCATGTTGCTCCATCCCATCAAGTGAGATGGAAAGCTGAGCACACCGGGCAAAGCTGGATTTGACACGCCCCCCGAAGATGGATCGGGGGATGAAGCAAGTTCGGGTGGTAGATTTGGCGATGGATGACGGCGGGGACAAAGCATTCGCAAGTGGAGAAACTGAGAGAGGACACAGATGATAAGCAGTGATGTGGTGGTTCCATCGGCTGGAAAGGCAGTGCGAAGAGTCTTGAGCGATTCGGGAAGAGCTGATGGAAACGCAGAGCAGCTGGCAGGACTATGAAAGCAATCACTTGGGCAGAGGATCCAGGAAGATGGCGCGAAGAGCGTTTCGGTTCGTTTGTAGATGACGCACCACGCGTTGTTGGACCGCTGTTCAGTTCAATCGGGCGCCACTTGAACGTACTGAGCATTCCGCGCATACGTGACGCGTTTGCACTGGTGCGTGTGCATGCCGCATCCCTCCCCCAGTGCGCCAGGCCACATGCATACCCTTGCATTGCATCATGCGCTCTCAATGAGAACAACACTGCCATTCTTTTACTGCTCGCCGCCACTGCATCACTCAGCATTAAACTTACATCACCGACACCGTCGTCAGAAAAAACCAACCCAATGCCCCCCACGCTTCCTTCGCCGTCCCGTTCAACTTCCCAAACCGTCCCAACAAAGCCCTCATGAATTCTGCTTCCCCGCCCACCACACTGCTTGACCTCCCCCTCGACTTGCGCTGCACAATACTCCAGGCGTTCCCTTTCTCCGACGCAGTAAGCTTCTGTGAAGCCTTACCAAGCCGTTATCACTCCCGTCTCCTTCGTCTTTGGAAAGCACGCCTCGGTTACATAAGTGACGCTTGGGTTCGTACTGCCCGCTCGCAAAGAGCTCTACAAGAACATCCTCATCTTCACACCCAAACCCAACAAGCATCTCTCTCCACCGCCAACTTCTCCCGTCTACGGGTACTTTACTGTAACACGCCCATCAGCAACGTCTCCGCCATATCCGAGCTACGTGTTCTCCATTTTCTAGATCTCTCCTTCGGTCGCTTACGAGCAGTCCGTCAACAGCTCCGGTATTGCAGCCAGTTGCGTTTTCTGAACCTTTCACACAATAAGCTCACCGCTTTTCCAAACGTCGTCTTGCAGCTGCCCAGAATTGAAATGCTGCTGCTGCACTTCAACTCCATCCCGCATCTCCCGTCCGACTGGCGCAATATGACGTAGTTACATCGATTATGATTGCATGGTGAACTGAAACTAAACCCGCAAAGATCTAAGTGAATATCCCTGTGTCATGTCTGCGCAAATAAAGAATGTGAGGACAATCTTCGTCATAGCTATCCGTCTTCGCGCATCTAAAAGTCAATAATTGTGAAAATGTATCTGCTGGTAGGCGAGCTTTGCCTCTTGGCTCAGCTATGTCCCTGCCTTACGTCAGATCCCGGACAGACTTCACAACAGCACTGCCGAGTTTTCTGGGTACTCCCTTTTTCCTGGCCGAATAGAATATTTCTGAGACCTTGGGTGAAGAGTCAGTCGAACGTTAATGAACGTTGCGATGAGGTGCCGCAAGGCCGGGGCTGGTGGGTCACTTTTTTTTTCAAGCACTGAAAACTTCTTGCACCTTTGCGAAGACCCCATTCACTTTGCAAGAATTTCACATGGCACCTTTGGCTTCTGCCAGCTGTCCAAAAAGCTTGTGATATATACACTGAAAGAGGCTTTTCTATTATTCTGTGCTGGCTAACGAATGCATTTGCTTTGCTTCATTCAGGGCCTGTAGAGTAGATCTGGTAGCCCGTGACGCTGCATCCCTTTCTTCGAACGGCCATTTTCTCATTTAGGACTCTTTGGATTGAGCACCTCGCTTCTCCTCATTCGAATTAACCGCAGAAATGAGGCTCTCGCCTCTTACAATGTTTACTTCTCGTGCGTTTGTCTTGCGCCGCTTCTCTGGATGATACGAAACCGGTTGTTCACCAAATCGATAAGGAGATATAGAATCTCCTACACCTTCTTCTCTTTGTACATCAATACTGAAAGCACGCGTCGCTAACCGTTGAAGGATGGGGTTTACCTGGAGAAACCAGTAAGAATACATAATGTAGCACTTACCATGAGCGAGGTACGCAAATGCATCTGGATCACCTTGTCCAGATGCTTCAAATCTTGACACACATGTTCCGTAAAGGCGTTTGAACTCACCAAACTTACATTTCAGTGCCCCACCGTCGCCCCAGTGATAGCGTAGGGCTGGATCGATCATTGTTATGTCATCCAACGTAATGCCACCGCACAAGTCTGCATTGGCTTGCGGGGTAAACGTCTCGTCATTAAATAGTGGTGCAATCGAAATAGATCCCAGATCATCATGCTATTTGTCCAGTTCTTCTATTGACATGCATTCCATTAGACGTTGTCTTGCTGCAGTCATCCGCATACCTGCCAAAACATGAAGGAGGCGGCAGTACTCTCCTGCTTCAAATCGAGGTCTTCTCTCACCGCTCAGAGTAAAACTCTGGCCAATTGACACAGTACTCGGCAAACCAACTGAGATAATTCCATTGCTTATAACTCGTATGTCTCCTTTCACATACCCAATTTGTTCACTACCGTTTCGCGTTCGAAGCATTTTGACCGTAGTTGAACGAAGATTTTGAGTCCATTGTTGCTCAAGAATGGCGTTTGGGTTGCTCACTGCCTTCAGCATCTCCGCCATGACTATTGATCTCTGTACCATTTTATGCGCTTTAAGAATATGATTTGTTGATAATCGAGCATTTTATGCTCCGACAATCTCCAAGCATTTTAGTATGGCTTTCGATGTGTGATTATCCAGTGCAACAGCTGTTATAATCTCTTTTGCTTCGCGAACGGTGTTTGGAACGGTTAGATTTGTACGCTGCATTTCATTAAGCAGGCTGAGTCCAGGTTGGAGACCATTATCGGACAAAAAGTGATGTTCGCAACGCTTTTCAGGCATGTTTGAGCTCGGTCTTTGCATCGAATTTTCATCTCTCTTGGTATGATGTCGAAAGTGATGTGTAGGAGCTTACTTACTAAACAAGATTATGCAGATGAGTTAAAATGTTGTTGACATGACTGTGGATACTTTTGAGCTGCAGATGGAAATGAAAGTTGGCTTTCAGGTCTTGCAACGTGCTTTCGTCTTAATGGACATCTTCAGATTTCGCGTTCACTGTTTCCGCGTAAAGAAAGCCATAGAACGGTCCTAATGGCCGTTCTATGGGTTTCTAAATTCTAAAATATGTTAACTTGCTACGCAGTCAACTTCAACCATTCAAAGAAGGCTTCATTCTATGAGTTTTTTCCTAAATCCAGCCCCATATCCTTCTTGAGACAATTCAGTACCCTTACTGTCACGCTTGCACCATGCCAAAGTTCGTACCGGTAACTCAACGCCAATATCCGGGAATTCGAAAGCAACATAACGGACCGAAACATCGCACTTTATTAACCAAGGGTGATCACTCCAGAGGATTGAGTTGGTTCGAAGGCTTATCCACTATACAAAACAAAACCGTACTTATTTTTAATTGTATTATGGTTCTCAAAATTGCAGCGGACCTATTTCGACCAATTCATTTCAAGAGCTCTGATTTTCAAAGATCAAAATTTAACTTTGGTGCTCATATGGCTACTCTTTCTGGTCAATTGTTTCGCCAAATGTAACGTTTCTCACAAAAAAAATTTCACTCTCCTTATGAAACTCCTTTAAGTCAAACTAGTGAGAATGCAAAGAAAACAGAGCTTTATTTCCGCCTCTATATCTGTACCTCTTATGCTCTATTTGACTTTACGGCTCTTAGAAAGTGCAAGCTATCTAGACTTCGGCTGGGGATACAGTGTTTCTGAGTCTAACGTATATCATGTGTTTTATGAAACTGTTCTCATTCTAAATGAAGTGCTTCCACACATACGTTTCTAATTTTTTTGAAGAGTGTTTGGCAAACGCGGATGTCTTCGAAAAACGTCGCGGAAGTCTACTTGATGGTGTACTGGCAGTTTTGGATGGTATCGCTATCGCAATTATGTGGCCTAAACTTCGTGAAGCGTCAGATCCTCCCAAGTACTAAAATCGCAAAGGTTTTTTTGCAATCTGTGTGCAGGCAGCAGTTCAAGCACACTACAAATTCTGCTTCGTTTCTGCACAACGTACGGGTGGAACGCATGACTTTACAGGTTCTAACGCAACTTTATTGTACGATTTGTTAAGTGCTCCACAGCTGCCATCTTTGGCAGCTGTTGTTGCTGATGACGCGTATACAAACGAGCACAGAATTCTAATGCCGTATTCAGAACAAAATCTAAGTACAAAAGAAGATAATTTCAACACGTATCATTCTTTATCCAGAGTGTGTTCCGAGCAGGCGTTCAGGATGCTTGTATGCCCATTTGGCATCTTTTGGGGCAGCTCGTCGTTACTCGTTGCCAACTTCCCCACTTCTTATTATGTAAACGTGTAAAATCCACAACTTCATTATCGATAATGGAGAAAGCTCGTTGTTTGAACTCGTATCGCATCACAATGATAATCCTGTGACCGCTACGCCTATCATACACTTCCAGGATGACTGCCACACCAAAGGAGAAACAGACGGTCGAGGAACAGACGAAGAGAAACGTCGTCGTGGCGCAATGAACTTGCAGACAAGCTTGATAGGTTAGGATACTTGACCAGATGTTCTAGTAAACCTCCTCTTCCAGTTCCGACGAGTTTTGGACCTATAACCGACCGGGGCGCCACATTTCCACATCTTAAATCAACGGATCTTCGGATTGCTATACCGCTGCTAGCCGGTTTCGAAATGGTAACTCGAGCTACTCCTCTTGATCTGCCCCTCGACACCCCTCTTCATGGACATCTGGATGCGCCTCTTAACGCATCTCTGCTCGTTGCAGCATTCCCAGCTGTAGTGTCTCTCGTGTCATGCATGGTGCCACGATTCACTGTCATGCTATTGTTTCCTTTTGATGAGCCATCTCGTCCCTGACTATTCCTGCCTGTGCCGGCACTGGGACCTACTAGGGCTCCGCTGGTGCTGGCAGTTCCCCGACAACGCACCAGTGGATTACCCCTGCCGTTCCAGGTTGAAGCAATGAGGACACATACGAAGAATGGAGAGCCTTAGAATGGATGTCACCTCCTCCGTAGGGTAATACTTGTCCTATACGGGATTGTAAACTAGTCAAGAGCGCGGGAGTCCCCCCAGAATAAACCCACGCATCTCTGTTCTGGAGCACGGAGCTGGTGGCCATTGATTCTACGACGCCTTGAGATCCGGCTACCTTTCCAGAAGTTGCCTTCAAAGTGCTCCCCGCGTTAGAGGAGGCATTCCCCAGCACTTGGGAAAACCAGGTATAGAACGTGAATACTTCGCTGCATTCTGCAGATCTGAGGTAGGTACACGAGTCATCACAACAGCATGGTTGACGGATCCTGTCTGGCTTTTGCCATCTTTCCTTTTCGACACTGAAACACTTTTTCCATTAGTTCCCCGGTTCACATGGACTTAACCAGAACAATTTGTAGTGGAAGGGTTCGATTCCCTGCAAGATAAGCTATGAGGCCGTGGAACATTTCCAGCCTCTTGGAGAGGATGGGAAGTCGACTGATTCTTCGTTTTCAAATCAACTTTCTTCACCTTCGGTGTCGTTAAAAGCCCACCCGTACGCGCTAAGAGTCGGATATCATCTCTAGGGGGAATCATGAAAAGCCTTCGAAGACTGTAAACAGTCTGGAGCCCTGTTTTGGCCGTTTTCATTCCCCGCTTATGGTTCTCAGGAATATTGAAGCACTTAAGAACTGCGGTCAGGGGTGGCAAAAGCTCTGCCCTTACCATCCCTTTCATCTTTGGTGTTGCTTCAGACATTAGCTTCCGGTGGGATGGATGCAACTAAATCCCCGTCTGTCTGCTATTTGACACAGTCTTTGTACGTAGAGCACTGGCGGCACGTTGCAACGCCGAATGATGCTTCTGCACAATTTCCCGATCACTTATAATTGCCCTTGGAACCGGGTGACAGCTCTTTATATCCTTTCCCAGAATATTGCGAAGCCTATCTACACAATGCCTGACGGGCCTGAATCGAAGACCTCCCATTCGTATGAGTGGATCCAAAGACAGAAGGTCAGCCACGAGAAACATATTGTTGTTACACGCCGAGGCAACAGCGATCAAGGCCTCATCCTCTTCCTTGGTCCAGCAATCGTTTACTCAGCTAGGTTTGTTATATATGCTGCTTCCATAGTTCGTAATTGAAGACTTAATTCCAGGAATCGTAAACCGTTTCGTGTTCTTCTTTGGCATGTACTTGAATAGACCCATACTCGAGTGATGTGGATCAGATCCTAAACCTGCACTAGCTATACTCATTGCGTTCTTCGCCCTAGAAGCAGAATCTGCTCTGCTCCTCTTCGAAGCTGATTGGATTGCGATGGGGAGTAGCTCGGGTTTTCCTTTTTTTTGTCCTTGCGCGATCCACGGCAGCTGATCCCTTAAGCTGCTCATCCTTGGAGAAATCCTCAGAAGATGCAGCGGGGCTGCTCGGTTGGTTAGGAGCAGAACATGGTGCTTCCAACTTGCGTCTTCTCTCAATTTAAGCCTTCCTCTCCCGCAGGTTCTCAAGACCCTTCTATTTTTGCCTTCTCATTGCATGCATTGTGCGGTTCATTCTTTTGTAAGCGTGCGGAAAGAATGCAACATCTTCCGCGCATTTTAAACCTACCGCTGCAGTGAAATGTAGTACCGACGAAAATTTAAGCTCTTCTGGACTACCGACACGTAGGGGCAGGTACATACTAATGTCCACGTCGGCGTCCATCAGCGCTTTTGAATAGCTCGCATGTCCATCATCAGTAGTATCCACTTCATACAGCAGATTCTTCGTACCATCTTCTCCAGTGCTCTCGATTTCAGAAGCATTTGAATCATCTGGACGAGAGCACTCTCCAAGTACAGAATCAAATCCAGGAGTAGCCCAATTTTCCCCCATGCTGTTGCCATGCAAGAGGTCAGGAAGAGATTCTGCCATACTCATGCGTTCAAGAACACGAAGTGCGTATCTCTGAATACGGGTTAGAGAGTTCACAACCTTCGCGAACTCATTATTTCGAGTGCTTCGGTTGTTGGCCCTCGTCGCATCAATATGATGGTCTTCCGGGGTGTCTTTGAACTCAACTTCTAGGTCATGTTTTTCTTTCTCGGCAGCTTTAAGGGCTACTTCTTCATGCTCATCTTCCCTACCTATAAGCTTAGAGGTTAATTCTTGGTACTCATCAAAGCCATCCTCAACGTCGTGAATCACTGCGCCACTGCTTGCCTTTGCCATACCATTCTCCATATTGCTCTTATTTGCTTCTCTGAGTCCTGTAAACTACCATAAGAGCACTGGAAACCAGTACTCTCGGCACGCCGCAATGATTCGGAAGAAACTGGCCAGATCCTACCGTTTTCTGGTGGGCCCTGCAGTAGTATTGATTTCGGAGTGAGTGAGATGCTTCGTATTCCGTTTATGGTAGCTCCAAGTCTTTCATTATGAACAGCAGGAAGTGTAACCTGGCTTTCTTCGGTATCCTGTGGAGACTTTATCATTTTAGAGGAATGTCGATATCTCTGAGTTCTATCTGTGGTGAAACCATCATGTTAAATTATTTGCTGCTCCATTGAACTCTTTCCCATTGCCCCTTCAGAATGTTTTCCTCTACAGGTTCTTCCGAAATCAGGCGGTACACATGTACAGGCTTCGTTTGTCCAATACGATGCGCACGGTCTTGAGCTTGATTATCAATCGCAGGGTTGTAATAAGAGTCATACAAAATCACCGTGTCGGAACCAGTTCAGTTAATCCCAACGCCTCCTGGACGAGTGGTTAGTATCATACAGAGAATTCTTGTATCAGCGTTAAACCGTTCCACCACTCGTTTTCTTTCATCAGTCTTTGTTGTAACATCCAAACGAAGTTATCGACAGCAATGGAGACTCAGAAATGATTCCAGAATGTCAAGCATTCTCGTCATCTGTGTGAAGATTAACGCACGTGACTTCCGAACCTTAAGCTCACGTAACAAGCGTTTTAGAGTTTGTAGCTTACCACAGTCCCATTGCATAAGTCTAGTGTCTGATATTGTGACCTGACCACGAACTTCAAATTCAAGAGAAAGAGCACATAGTCCCGATGACGCCCGGGAAAACTCTCAAAAACTGTCTCGCTCACGAAAGCGTGACATACCATCTCCATAGAAACGAAGCTCAACAGTGGGCGCGATTACTTTGGTAATGCAGCACACAAAACGATTAGCTATTAGTTTAGCCTGTTCCACTCCCTGTTCGATGTACCGAACCAATGAAGGTCGAAGGGTATCCCACAAAAATTCTGAAGAGGAATCTTTCCGAAGCTCATGAAACAAGGACGAAACCATCATCGAATATATACCACGTAAATCCTGTCCGAGAAGTGCCCGTTATCTGATCCTTAGTGCCTGTACCAAAACTTGGTGGTGCAGAATAGTATGGCGAGGTGCGGTTCTTCGATATTGGGCACGTTGACTACCTGTTCGAAAGGCCAAGCTCTTTTGGGACTCATGCAGCGATCCTAAACATTTAGGACTATCCATACCGTCTTGCATTACCTTTACGGCCGATATAGGTTCCACTTCGTCTTCATACCATTTGACAGGCGAGTTGTTCTCTCCGTACTGAAATCTAAACCCATAAGATGCAGTGTTACATAATGTCTTGGATTATCTACAATCGCTCTTGCCACTATTGTAGGTACGGGGTAGCACATGGCACTACTATGGCGATAAAATTGGATGCCCTTCGAAAAGGTCAGGGTGGTTACAGACTTTTCGTAGCTGAAGCAGAACATTCATAACTCCAAGCATATCTTTTGACTTCAGTGTTTCTCGTGTGTCACCTCGAGCCATGAAATCTTCATAAAGCTGCCGTTGCCGTTTGCTCAGACGACATAATATTGTGCTTTCTGAATTGGGCGGTAACCCTTTCTCAACATCTTTCTTCAACCGACGAAGCAAGAAATAGCAAAGAGTGCCGTGTAGAGTAGAGACTGTTTCAGACTTACCATGCTTCAGGTCCTTTTCTGCTTCTGCGACTTCAATACGAGGCTTCCAAAAAGTATCCTTGACCCATGAATGTCTTTCGAACAGTTTGGGCATCAATAAATGCATTAAATACCAAAGCTCCATAACAGAATTTTGCAGAGAAGTACCTGTTAGCAACAGAAGATGTCTCTTTGAGAAAGTTAGTGGTGTTTGCCACATTTGAGATTCGAAGTTCTTGATGTTATGGGCCTCATCCAAGATCAAGTAGTACCACTTCTTTTGACGTAATAAAATGGAATCTTGCACCGCCAGGTTGTAGGAATTGATACACAAATGAAACATATCAGGCCTTGCCCAACCACGGCGTTTCGCTTTTCGTTTCTTGACAGAGCCATAATACGTCAAAACCTTGGATCCTGGCAGCCATTTCTTGAATTCTACTTCCCAGGTCTCCATAACTGAGGTCGGAACAACAATGAGGTGTGGACCACATATCCCTTTCTCAACAGCCAACCATGCCAAGAAAGTAATAGTCTGAGTGGTCTTTCCAAATGCCATGTCACCCGCTAGTATTCCACTGAAGTTTTTGCGCCAAAGCGTCAGTAGCCATTCCAAACCTCTTCTTTGATAGTATCGAAGGTTTCCACGAAATAGCTTACTTGGTGAATGAGTACTCGAATCATACTTTCGAACGACATGGACAGGAAGTGCTTTACCGTTCTTGACAGCTCTTGAGGATTCCTCGACCTGCCGTTTTCCCTGAAAGGATGCTGAATCGTTAGAGCTGCCACTAGTTTGTCGTTCGGACAAATATGACGATTCTCTGGAAGTATGCGTACGATCCTCTTCCTTAATCTTCGTAGACTGTCCATTCATTGAATAGAACCTCTCTACCGTGCCAGCATTCGTGTTACGGTCTTTGCTTACATGTTCGATATTTTCAGATGACATGTTACACCTTTCCTGGCCCATTGCGCTTCATGCATCATCTTTCTTAACCTCATTCGCTACCGGAGAGAGAAGTGTGGATTTCAGATCATTGTTCGCATCCGTAGACAGAGTGGAAAGTTTTGATCCACTCTATGCTTTCAAGTATAGCGTCTGATCTGCTTTATACACATCAGGGTCTATTCCTTGGGCTCTCAAAATCTCTTCAACCCTGACGGCTGCCTCGTCGACCAGTATTTGATCCTGGTGTACATCCGGCACGTCTTCAGCATCTGCAGCTCTTATTGTCTCTTCATCATCAACAACTTAATCCCAGGATTTAGAGTTACTCACGTGTGATTCGTCGACTTCTTTCTCTGAAGCTGTGTTCGAATTCTTTTACGGACAATACTTCTGCGGATCTATACCCTGAGAACGAAGTAAGTTCCCTAGTGGCAAATAAGCCTGAGTTTGTAATGTACCCAACTCGTTTCGATCCCTTTCTTTCTCTGCTTCTGCAATGGCCATAGTTGTTTCATCATCGAAACCATCAGTGTGCCCTTCGGCAGAGTTAGTGGCAGGACTTGAAACCTCAGAGGCACAATCCTCTTGTTTGATGTTGCCATGACTCAGAATATAGCGTGTGACTCGGACAATGGTTGTAGACTGTTACTATAAACTATTCTCTTCAGGACTGCCTTCTAGAAGAAGAGCACCATCGTCCCTATACCCGGCATGGTTTTCAACGCTTCGGTTACCGAAGAATACAAGCTATACCACATTGCAGGCGTCTTTATGATGGTTAGGTGAAGGAGGGGCTCGGAGCGTAGATGCAAGCTCTGAAGTGAGCGCTTCTGTTTTCTCAAGAATGTTCTTGAGTTTAGATCCCCTTTTCTTGTCTTGCTGGGCCTTAGGCAGTAAAGTGGATCTGTAATCAGCAATCTCCCCATCTTGCCTCCAAATGTTCGAGACATCCTTTGCCATAGAAGTTGCAAGTTTTCGACTTCGTTGCAATTCTTCTACTTGAGCTTTAGCTTTACGACGTCTCCGCTGATTGTGGTACTTTACGACCATCTTTGCAATCTTTTTCGCCATTTTCATGTTCCCCTTGCGCTCTCCGATGAAATTGGTAGCCCTTCATACTGCTTCGTTCAAAAACCAATGGACTTCCGATCATTACAGGGAACATTTTGAACCGGACATGCCCATTACTTTGCATTAAATAGATTTCGCCGCTTTCGATAGAGCTTGTGTTACGATGCAGCTCTGTCTCACTCAAGAGATGTTTTGAGATTGTCCAGAACGTCTTCAAACAAACCCTTTTCTTCAGCACTAACGCCTTGCTCCAACATCACTATCGCTTCCAGCGCAGACGTAATAGAGCGAGCTTGTGTGTACATGACTTAAAACTGTATCCGTCGCCTTTACAGTCGTTCTAGTTCAGCTGGAACATTTCGCTGCTGCTTTAAGGCCGATACCAGCCCATCTAACCCAACAAAATTAACATAATGCACAACTCGCTTTAGTCTCTTCTGTGGGTCACATAAAAAATGATTTCCTCCAAACCCGTATGGGTTGAAACCAGATCCTACCCCTTCTTTCCGTTGACCATCAATCTTCAATGTACTTGTAGCAAACGGTCTCAAAATAGGGTGTAGCGGCAGAAAGCAGTACCCGTAGATAATATAGGCTTTGTCGTCGCCAAAACTAGCCAACGATTCTGGATCCCATTGTCCCGACGCCTCAAAGTTTGCTAAGCACTGTCCATATACGCTTTTGAATTCTGCAAAATTGTCCTTTAAAAACCCTTCTCGACGTTTATAAAAACGCTGAGCAGGATTGAGCATACGTATATTATTGGCTTTGATAACTCCAGAAAGAGTGGTGTTTAGAGCTGGTTTGAAAAGAATATCATTACATAACGGCGCTATTTGTTCATCCCATGGATCTTCATTCTGCCGATCAGGCTCCTTTCTGCTTAAGCACTCCATCAGTTTGGTTCTTGCTTCAGTCATTGAAGTGCAATGCTAATAGCGGTATCAGCACGTGGTGCAGTCATATTCCGCATTGGCGATGCTAACCTCTCTACCATGGAGTATGAGTGTTACACCGGTATGTTGTTTCTTTTTGAAGGGCCCCAATTTGGTTGACAAGTGTAGTGCACAGCATTGCTGGCTTGTGCTACACGTGTGTAGAGTTTCGCACCCCCTTAGGGATATTATTAGTTAATCAATACTGTACTGTCAGGGCGCCGGCCACGACTACTTATGTGTGTGAGCTCCGGCTGCCTGGGTCAAAGTAAACGCAACAAGCGAGTGTCTGGCTCTAACTCAGGTTCCCTGGTGAGTGTCCACCTCCATCTGGAGAGACGCCATCCTGTGAAGGCCTAGTTACACACCCCGTGGAGCTTCAGCACATTCTTACCACTACTGTGTTTTTTTCTGTGCACACTTTTACAGCGGTTATTGTTCTTTTGTCCCGTATACAGGTGTCGTTGTTTCTGCGACTACCGGTGATTACCGTTGCTCCGATACCACCGCCCTACTCGTGTGGACACCGCACCGCTCTTGCGTGTGGCCCACCACTCGTATGTCGCTGCATTTTCCGCTTTCCCATTTCGTGGTCTGTCTTGGTTTCTACACCTGTACGCTAGTCGTGAAGGTGAGTCCCGGTCTTACACCTGGCTTCGTGTGCTCACCACAGGTGTTTTTGCCGCTGCGCTACCCTCACAGAGGAGGACGTTGAACACCCTTGTGTTTGTGCTCCCATCTCGGGGTATTGCACTACAGTCATACGTGAGTCCGCAATTACATAAAACAATGTACAATATTCTGCTGCTTCAAAAGCTGGGTTTTGACTTTCGCTGGGAGAGGAGTTGCTGTAAAAGGATTTGAGCGATTTTTGTCATACAAAAACTGTATTTCTGATCATTTGCGATGCATTTACTCGAACAAAATGAATCTGCTTCCTCCCCGATACAGATTTCTTTATACGAACTTTCGTATGTGGTAAGTCTTGGATGTGAGTAGAAATATTCTTAGAGCTGGGTGCTAAGTTTTGCACTACCTGAACAAGATGCAATGTGCTTATTTTTCAATTTATTATTTTCATGGATATAATCTTGCGCTTTGTCTTTATCATTGTATGAAGAGCAAAGCTAAATTTGAGCACCTTCAACGCTTTCTTATAATTTGAGTTGCGAAATGTGTATCCATCATGTTGATTGCCAGTTTCATAAAGCATTTTTGGAAGTGGATAAGTACGAGATCCACCTTCGTGCGTACTTGATTGCTGCGGATCAGAGTCTATCATGTTCGTACTAGCGGTTTTTCGTCATTCACAAAGTGCGGCAAGAAAGTGATCATTGTTACTGACACCACGCAGCTTTAGCTAGATTTGTCATTTGGACTTGTTGGTTGGAAGTTAATTTTTTGACTGAATGCAACTGCAAAGTGTATTCTTCTTACGTTCAACATTCGTTTAATGTAGGTAGCAACAATCGTGCTCCCTACACTAAACGCAATCTTGAAAGATTGGGAGACAACGTGTAAATGCCTCATTGCTCGGGAATGGTTTTCCAGCTTTGTTTCGTTTCATCTAACAACTCATAGAACGCCCCTAAGCAACATTGTGTTGAGGGGTAAGCAAGATGGTATGGAGTGGTTTTGTATACGTGTAGTTATTCTTTTTAGTAGCCTTAAGTGGCAAGGAAATGTTGTGGTCAGATTCGTACGTGTCGAGTTAAGATGAACGATTGTAATTGAACACAGGCGCGCGACCTTACCGAACTTAGTACACTTAGATTGCTGACAAAGGTGAAAGATCAGAGTATAGAGGTATACGGAGAAGGAACGGGCGCGTGCAAGTGTTATAAGAACAGCGAACATGCTGAGAGTAAACAAAGGAGATGGCCAAGAGAGAGAGAGGGCGGACTCCGGGCAATTGTGCTTAATACTGTGCTTACATTGTATTTGACAGTACTTGTAA
The DNA here is from genome assembly GCA_003194525.1 of Gracilariopsis chorda. Classification (NCBI taxonomy): domain Eukaryota; phylum Rhodophyta; class Florideophyceae; order Gracilariales; family Gracilariaceae; genus Gracilariopsis; species Gracilariopsis chorda. The sequence goes on from NBIV01000146.1 coordinate 110,398, forward strand.
TTGACATGGAATCTATACAACCCACAAATGTACCATAAGAACTTCAAGGTAGCCGTATTATTGTATTCAATAGTCGGGTTGGCATCCAACTTACAAAGTTTCAATCCGATCTCTCAGAAGTAAAATCGTCACGCGTAACAGGTATTTCAGTGGGTTCAGATGTGACGCAGAACCCACGGTTTGAATCCGTTTGGAAAGGTGGCAAGAATCAAGCAAAACGCCGCACAGTGGGGTACAGGTTTCCGAGAATGCCATAGGTCCGTTGAAGTTAATATTTTTCAGCTTCATCGACGCTGTTCGTGAACTACTTCCAAGTCTCGAAAATTCTGAACAACGGTAATGCCTTGCGTTACAAGCTTTTTTTTTTCCTGAGAGACAGATGGGACTTCTATATGCGTTCCCCACCAGATGCACCAGTTTGGCTCACGAGCGGATTTCTCTTCAAAACTTATGCTTGACTCTCACTCCAGCAAGTTCAGGTACCAACGTGTAGTGTCAGCGAGCTGCAGGTCGAAGACACTATCAGTACTTCAACACCTCCAGCCATGTGCCCTAGGCAAGCACATGAGCGCCCACAGCTCAGCTGGTAACCACATTGAGTACTTTTTACAGAAGACCGTGAAGCCGAGGTCGAGTCCTGCCACGGCTGCCACCCCCCCCTCCTACCCCCCCCCCCCCCCCCCCTTCACCACGTAACAGAAGCTCGTAAGTTTGGCCCGCCTGAACACGTAAAAATCGTTTTCCGTACGTTCAGACCAAATGCAAAGCAAGAAGAACGCTGTCTCTTTTGACGGCCAATCATCATAATCGCTCTCTTCAGAGTTTCTCCAGCTACCATTGCTGGGTAGAGACAAGTTTAGCGGGAAATTTTGGTCACACATCTGCAACTCCAATACCTGACACCGAAAGAATATTGACCCGGGATGTCTCTAAAAGCGACCAGGCAGTCGGCAGACCAACGCCTCCAAGCGACCTGGGTGGCACTGTCCAGAAAAGGCCCCCGCTAAGACGACGCACGCGCTTCCCGGAAGATCTTGCCAGCCTTTCCCTGAATTTTCCCGGAAGAGTCAGGAATTTCCTACGGTAACTGAGGTGGCAGTCTTACCTCACGCACCATCTCAGCATCGCGTGGATAATGGAAGAAAACAGGCCCGCCCGTACAAGGATCTGAATGGTTTTACAGGATTTTTACGGAACTTGCCCCAGGATTGAAGGAAAGCACGTGTGTTAGGTCGGTTCAACTACCCGAAATCGCCAAGGGTAAAGAGGAAAGGGTGGGTAGAACGTCGTTAGTGCTTCTAGACGACGAAAACGAGACACATTGAAATCCGCCTTGTCGTGGTGTGCCCATTAGCTGACGTCCTTTGGTGGAAAGGGAAGGAATAGCAGAGAAAAGAATGGAAAAGGCAAGCCGCGTCAGAACGAAATGATCCGATCTCGGGTCTTCTCGTAGAAGCTTGGTGCTGATCTTTCCATGTTCCGAGATAGTAGCTAGTGAGCGCAACACGGCTACTGCAAGGTGAGAGAAAGCAGCAGTCGTCGGCTACATTCCATGGACATCAATAGAGATTAGTACTACGGGACAGAGAAAATCTTTCTTTACGCACATAGAGTTTAGCATGCTAGACGAAGAAAAGCTCCCACGTAGAGTCAGATTCTACCACAATGCCGTAGTCACGTAATGTGTGCCCATAAAAAATAAAGAAAGAAGAAAGAATATTGGAAAACAGTACCTGGGTGTGGTAAACGTTCAAACAGAATTAGAATCACGACGGATATGACATCTTCACCTTTTCAAACGGACTCTGCTTCGATCTCGACAGACTAGCTGAATTCGGATGGATGGGAACTTTTCACGTTCCCACCCGAGTTGGATTCTATCATGACACACGGCTGGCATCCAGGAGATGATGACGCTTGGTTGGGAAAACGAGGTTGCCATTTATACTGAACCATGCACGAAGGAATTGCGTAGGTGTTACCAGTGAAAGCAGAACCTCAGTATTTTGTCGTAACAACTCCACTGATTACAGCATGGGAGAGATTTATAAAAAAGAATTTGATAAAGACTTTAAAAGTCTTTAAAGCATGGGAGCCCTTAAATGCTGGAAAAGTATACCTCTTTTCAAGACGTAAAAACGAGGGTTAGTTAAATGAGTCTGGAATGGTATTGATGACCTCGATTATTGTGTTTACATACTTTGCTGACCTATCGTTTTTGTGTTTCTGCTTATATGTATCTTGTCTGTTGTTTCGCTTTGTTGTCTTATCAGGAATTTGTGTTGTGACCAGTTGTTCCCGCATGCAATTTATCTCTTTGGTGTAGAACTTCTACATGTTTATTAATTTTCCTACTATGTTTTCAGAAGTAATTCATATTTTGGGGTTTGTTGTTGCACATGCAACTTCTTGTTTCACTGTTTTTTGTTTTAATGCTTGATTCAATTTTTTCTTTGCGATGACCAAGTTGATGGTGTTTGTTCTTCCCGACACCATATGAAGTTCTAATCCGAGACGCAATGAGGCCAACTAGACGCATTGTAACTAAGGCAGTCCATGGCATGCGCTGTTGAAATAAAATGCTGATTATATCTCGGGTGACGGGTACCGTTGGTACCAGACCTGGGGCACGCTCGTCTCGTCTCGCTCTTTCGGGCCTAGCCCCACAATAATTCTGGAACGTGTCGTACTGGACCACAACCGTAAGCCTCATGGGCGAGACCAAATTCCACGGACTGCTGACCAAACAATGTGCTGATCTCTAACTCTACCAAATTTACCGTTTTCGCACAGCTCGGAACATCATCTAGGCGAAGTTAGTAAGTAGAGTTGCACTTCGCCTCCAAACAACGGAGCATCGAACCGTAAGATAATGACAATACGCACACGTCATTCCATGGTGGCTGTTTCAAAAACTACAAATCGCCAGCTCGGCTTACAGACGTCATGCCTTCCAGTTCTTTTTTCGAATATTTCTTTGAGTCTTAGCTAACCGATACCTACGGTACCGGTTAACTTTAAACGGCACCTATGGTGCTTGCTCTGCAAATGCATCAGCTCACGGATCCTACAAAGCAAAATGCGGGAACCTGTCCTCCAAAGCAATGACGTGAAGTGAGTCTCATGATTCATAACCGCTAACAATGACGATCATCCTCGACCCGCTCTTCGATCCGCACGGACAAGTCGCTGGAAACTATCTCAGCTGCACTTAAGCCGGCGGTTCGACCGGTCCTCTTCACCCTCGACAACATCATTCGGAGACTCCCAATTAAGCTCACATTGTATAATCATCAACACAAACATGGCTCATCTTGCAACTCTACTATTCCTCGTGCTTCCCACGCTCATCTATGCCGGTACTACCCCATGTTTCGCTGGTTATGAACCGATTTTCGACTCCGGCAGCTTCACATGCACTCCATGTAAACCTGGTTTCTTCCAACCGGGAGTCAATCTCGAATCTTGTTACTCCTGTCCGGAAGGACATGCTTCCTCTGCGGCTGGTTCGGTGGCCTGCGAATTCTGTTACGGCAACAGCACAGTCCCCAGTAAAGTTCAAACAGCCTGTATCGCCAGAAACAGCGCAGAGAACATCGTAAACGCTCTGTCTGGAAACTACGAGAACATGCTATATTCGGGCAGCGGGAAGAATGCTTGGCACTACGTTCAGATATCCGCAAAGGAAGGATCCACTACGGAGCTCATCTGGTCGAACCAGGCGGGTGTAACGTGGATTCTCAAACTGCAACCGGAAGGTGACGGATACAACCGCGACATGTTCCTGGTTGAACCAGATTCCCCGTACTATAACAACGGTCATACCACTGGTCAAGTTGAGTGGACCATAGAAGATCTTGATAGCTTTGAGGCTGGAAATACCGTTCTGAGCGTCACGGGACCGTGGAACGAACCTTATACGCGGGTTTGAACGTTTTCTTTGAAGCTTCTTATGGAGGATACTAAAAAATGGCTAACATTTTTTGTGATTTCAATATACTTATAGCATTGTGGTACATATGCTTGTTCTCGACTGTTTAACGACTACACTTTCACCTAGTGCGTTTCAGCCGAATGTTAAACTTTTATGCAACTCTCCAGACAACGTTCTCGACCACGTTTATTTAAGTCCTGCTTGCCCCGCTTCTCGTTTCTGTTGGACCTCCTTGACTTGAGCTGTAGAAACTGTAATACACAACTAAGCCAGAAGTAGATCCTTCATGAGGAGCATCCACCGATTTCAGTGAAAAAATTCGATGGAGTCTTCAGACGAAACAGCCGTTTGGTGTCATCACCAATTACATTCTTCATTTGTGAGATAGCTATGTCTTGGGATTTCGTATCTTTTGTACGTGATTTCAGAAAATGAAAATGAGAGGCGACTGTGCCACCGGTAGGCTACCACCGGCACTTGCAAGAAGTGTGTCGAGGATTTATTCATTTCCGCAGTAGAAAATCTAATTCAAAATCGAGGGAGATTTTTTTGCGGCCAAACGTATATGACGTGTACAACGAAGCAATCTGTACAAATTATCGGAAGCGTTCTATCTTTTCAAGACCTCTTGCTTCTTATTCATACCAGTAATGAGTAATTGTTCTCGATATATGCGAGTTAAGGTATTAATTATAAAGCGCAGGGGCAGTCTGGGGACAGCTGTCCTCTTCGCGCATCGAGGCTTGTTCATGTACTAAGGTACGAGACTGGAGACTTTCTTCGAGATTGTAACGCGCTCTACCATCCTGACGTATGACGCTCTTTCGTTCGTTCTTCGTCTTCTTCTTCATTATGGGCCCACATTGTCTAATTGCGACGCTGTGGTAGAACTTATCATAATCCCTTCTCAATCTCTCAACAAGTAAGGTTAACCGCTAGCTACTCCTTCGTGAATGACAAGTTCTCTCTACCCCGTTACACCAGTCTTAACTTCCAACTCAAAATATTGTTGATGGCTGTTGCTTGCTCCCACCCTGCAGCAGCCGTGTTACGCTCACCAACTGGTATTCCAAGACGTAGTAGAATGGTACAAAAATTCTGCGGGGAGACCCGAATGTATAATCCGTTTCGTTCGTTCGCTCGTTGCTAACCGATGCTCGGGGTGCATGTATGTACCAGCTGCAATGAATGTTGAGTTGAGACCCGCCGAATTCAAGCAGTTGGCCCTAGATAGGATAGAGAGCATTTAAGGAATCTCACAGAATAAGCAAGTCTGTTTACGTGAGCATTCAATTCTCAATCCTGCTTCTAACAGCAGGACTGGGGCTGAGGATAAGTCTTTGGCAATTCCTCATGAAGAGCAGTAACAGAGATTTTAGCGAGGAAAAGGTACTGGATCCACTCAACAAAACGCTCCAAGAAACCTTCCAGCCAGAATAGAAAGCATTAAATATCATGATATGCATAAAAACCAAGGGCGTTCAGTACAGCAAGATGACGGGTACCAAGTAGTCGACAGAAGAATAAAGCATGTCCAGCTAGGAAACACATTAAATCCTTCAGCAGCAGCGAACCCTACACATAGATGTAGTCACTTTCGCTGGTATTTCCAGGTGGTGCCGGAAGACCATTAGCTCTTTCTGCCCTGAAGTGCGGAAAAGTGACACAAACGGCCTTAGTCATGCAGCATTTTCCCTTTCGGATTATTATTCCGAACAAGTGTGTTGGGAACAGCTTGCAAGTCGCTTGCTTCAGACATGTTGTTCGCGGCGGACAGTACACCCTTACGCATCCATACCGTGCAGTGTGTGGGATGGAAAAGCACTTCTTTCCACAAGGGACAAGACGACTGTCGCCGGTAGAAGCAGTGCACACTAAAGCGAAGAAAAGGAGAAGAACGTATGACGCAGTAGACCTCATGGCGTTTGCAGAGACTGGAAGACCTGATCGAGTGTGAAAGGCTTGAAACTAAGAGCGAAGTTTCCGTATAGGAGAGAGTCGTAGATGTTGAGGTGCCAGGAATCTTTCATCTTCTGGCTGTTATATGGACCTCGCAGTTCTTCCTTTCCGAGCACCGCAACCATGATTGCTCACAAATTCAGGTCACCACAGCCAAACCGCGCTGTCGCCAGCACCTACCGAAGTTGTTGTGCCGTGAAGCTTCACTGTTATGAATAGCGAGGTGTAGACCCGGATTTCGGGCAAGCCCAGCGTTTGATGGTTTGAAATCCCGCTTGATATTGGTCACATTTCACGTAGTTCTAACAATGCAGGAGGATGGATCTCCGCTACTGGTGGTAATGTCTGAAGCTCATATTCTTTTGGACTCCTACACGTTAAGAACCGCAAACACTTGCGTGTGCCGGACTCTTGGCACCGACTTCCTGCTAAGTTCTGCTGGAACCTGATCCTGAACTGATCAGCTGTCAGTCACCTGTAAGGATTATGTACTCCAGAGCTACAGGCTAAGGAGGCCGCCCGTAAAACGCACTGTTTCTTTTCTAACCCCGGACTCATGGAAGAGTCCCTCTGCAAATGTGTTCTGCAACTAGTGGGCCAACTCAGGCTAACACCAACTATCTACGTGCGATTTGTCATGCTACATTCACAGCAGGCATGTTTTGCCGGAATCGGCAACGCCTCATACAACTGTACGCGCGGCACTACCTTTGATGCTGACCGCGATGATTTCCACGGAGGTTCTGCTGCGAGAGCAGGTTCACAATTGATAAGAAGATCCGTTTCTCATAGCATTGTTTTCTTGCGGATAAGTCCCACGCTGTGTACAAGCGCTTGAGGCAGCGAAAGCAACAAATCAGTAGCATGCGCTTGGAAAGTGTAGAAGTTTCACCCAGCTAACATAACAATCATGTTGAAGCTGAATCTACCTCCTTGAACTCAATTCGATATTCAGATATTGGGGTTACCGCTATCACGTGTCGTCTAGCAACGCTTTGCATAGAGTATGCTTTTCCTCTCAGCTTCTGATGAGGGGGGGGGGGGGGGGGTGGGGGCTATGTAAGGGTTGCAAACGCCCCCTGTCCCAATACGAAGACTTCTTGCAAGCACACTTCTCGTATGGGTGTCGCCCAATTCTGGGTGTGAAGATCGACCAGTGGAACTCTCCAATAAGATGAGTATTGGACAAATACGAATGTTGTTTTATTGGAGCATGTTCGGGAGCTACACGACGCACTTGAACCTCGTGCTGAGAGATTAGTCTGAAGATCTGATTGACATTAATTTTTCTGTACCCTTTTCGGGTGGATGCCAACTTGGTTGTTCGAGCCATGTTCAGATTCGATGCTGATTTGGGTATCGCTTTGAAATCGTTGCAGGTTGTGTGGGACCTACTCATCGTTGATGAATCAGACTGCAATAATGCAATCTATAACGGTGGCATCAGTACCATTCAATTTTGGATAAGAATAAAGTTCCTGCACACTAAGCGCTATTAATGGCAGAGGCAGCTCGGTTTGCACGGAGCAGGACCGAAACATTTTCCTTGCTTCTACTGAGCATCTGATGGAAAGCGTTTGTGAAATTGTGTCACTCGAAAAATAATCTGACTCAAGCAGGATTTCAAGTGGTCCATAAGCCCGCTTTGCGACAAGATGCTTGCCCACATGCTGAACGTTCCGTAGTTCGTGTATATTACAGAACGAAGAACCTTCAAGAATAACTCTGCAGTGGAGTGTTCACATTGCGTTTAAGTATGCCGGGCCTTGGTTACGATTTGATTGGTTAGAATTTTGACCAGCTTTTCTCGGATTCCCGAAAGGCCCATTCCTGAAAGCATGATAGTCATTTGGATCATTTTTAGTATAGTACAGTTTTGTACTCACGTTCCCCCCCCTCTCCTCCCCTTCCACCACCCCTAAACTCTCCTCCCCTCCTAAACGGAATTCCTAGGCTATTCTGCACATGAGGACTTCTCTTGTACGTGTAGCCCAACCTCGTTTCTGGCAGAGATGTCGCTCGGAGATTGTCGTGTCGAAACTTGTAAGGACAGCTTTGGGGTAAGTTTCTATGGCATTGTTCTTGCGTTCTTGCAAAAGAACATTATGGAAATCAGACAGATTCATCATGCCCGTCACGGTCGAGTAGCACTTTAACATCCTCGAAGTACCAAACGTACCACTTAAAATTCATGTAGGCAGAGGGACACCTTGCAACTCCATATCATGTATTGGAGGTGCTACACGGGACTCACTGTGGTTAGAATTTGCTCACCATTACTCAAATAGTAAAACAGTGATAGCCACTGAGGTACTGATGGAGAAGTTCTATACTTCCTCTGAAACAGATACCAGAAGCATGAAGACACCTTGAACTCAACAAAGCATGTGAGGTGTCTGAAAAGGCAACTGTACTGCAAATAGGAATAAAAGATCTGTCTGTTAAAGAGAATGGGCATACAACCTGCGAGCAACAACCGACTCATAATCGGTCCACTGCTTATAGAAGAAGAGGGGAATGTTTGCCAGTACAAGCACTATTTTCCGCATCAGAAAGCATGAATTTATCATGTTTCAGGATGTTCAGAAGCAAAACATTGGAACGGTTGTTCGGAATCACATCATTTTTTGTTTTCAAGAGTACATCAAGTGCGTTGTAAACGATAATTGTTACGTGGACTCACAGTTTGTCTTCATGGGAAATAACGAGGACAGACAAAGGTAAGGGTCAGATGATCAATGTATGGGTTCTCATGAATATCATGAGGTAAGTTTGCTTACACAGATAACAAATATCTGCTTCTATGTGTCCTTCTTTGTCAGAGGGCTACTAAAGCCGAAGCCGACGCGCCTTACAGCTTCCAAGAACCATTGGGCCAAGATCAATTCCGCAGTATGTCTACCTCAAGTTCAGCTTCTGTCCCAGAACCACTGCTCTTCTCGTGGGCTGGATTGATTCAAGATGAGGATTCGGCAGTGCATTTCGAAGCGATTGTCATGTCCTGGAGTCGCCATTGTCATGAAGCTATGGGGAAACCTTTAGGAAGGAAGAGCCACACTTGATAGAGCGAGAACATAAGCACATCCTGACAAGCACTGCATGATGATCACCCGCTAAGTTTACTCGCCCATAGTTCAAGAGCAATGGCCACAGTGGCAGCTACTGTGCCCGTTCTTAACAGAGGTAGATCTACAATCGATAATACTCGGTTTGTAGCGAACCAGACAACATATGACAATTACAGATCCAAGCTTGCCTTCAAAAATGACAACATGACACGTTTGCTACACAAGCACGTGTACAAATATGTCACGGGCACTTCTTACAGACAAGGGGTATCGTCACACTGTAGAAAAAAGAGTGACCAAGAAAAAGGCCGGGGCGACCGAGCCGATGACTTGCGGCACCGCCTCGATCGCTCCGGCCTTTCTTTCGACGCTACCCTTTTCCTTCCTCCGTCGGAGAGCGCACGACCCGGTGGATCAAATGGATTCGACGTCGCTTCCCCCGCTGCTCCACGCGTCGTACATTGCTTCACCTTACTATCCTATCCCGATCGGTCAGACTCACTGCATCCAACTTTGGTGTGTGCTGGTGTAGTGTGCCCTCCATACCGCGGCAAGCTTTCGAGCTCCTAAAGCGCTTCAGCCGCCGATTGCTCAGATCGGTGAGAGCACGACATTTCACTATTCAGGAGCGGTGGAGATGTGACCGAGGCCACCGTGAGATGACGGGTTATCACACCAGCCGTTTTCTGGGCGACTGGCCCAACGACTGGATTGAGCCTCTCCTCTTGGTGGCGCGAGAGAAGCTCCCCAGCTTTGCCAAGCACAGATCCTCAACGCCGGGTTTCGAATCCTCCAGCATGAACCACTCCTCCACACCATAGACCAGAGAGGCACAACCGATCTCATCTTCCCCGATTCAAGAACCTTCATCATTTCGAAAAGCTCTTGAACCTCCTGAGCATCGACTTCTTATCCAATTGAGAGCAGGTCGTCTGGGCGTATTCCTGTTCATCCGTGAGAGTTGGTGACTTATTGAATGCGCCGCATCTCGAGTAGTACGAGTACTGGTAGGGCATTGTTGTGTTTTTGTTTTTCTCTCTTCGAGCTTTGGTCCAAACAACTTTCTTTCGATCACTTCGATTTGGGCAGTTGACTTACTTGCGGTGGAGGAGTCGCGAGGCCCCTAAGTAAAGATTAGTCGTCGATGCGGATGGTTAATTAGAACAAGGGCAGACAAGAATCTATGAGAGTCACACGATTCTTAGGTGACGCAATTTAGTCGAAAGCAATTCTATAGAATTTCGCTATTCATGGCGTCACGAAAGCTTACATGCTGATAGCGTAATCTGTCTCAATGACGACATCACTTCCTATGGCATGAGCTTTATTTGCGATCATCTTGTAGGAGAAAGTCTTATATGACGTAGACGCAACAGTAGAGACGAGCAGTGGCACTTCTGCGATGCGACATTCAAAATGGCCTATGGAGTGGATATTCCTGTTTTGGAAAGCTTCAGAGTACATTACAGGTCAGTTTTTTTTCTTGTTACAGGCTTGGATGTGTTCTATGCCCTACGTCAATGGTTGTCCATGGGCTATGCACCGGTAGATCTCATTGGGTTTTTTGCGCACTGTTCTCTCTGTTCTCGTTTTCTTCTCTTAGCAAAGTTTCTAGGATTTGGCTGAATATGACCGATTGCGGACCGCTTTGAATGGTTCTTCAAATCATCAGCATGTAAGTACAGATACATTTAGGTTTAACGTTCTTTCTCACAACCTTTTCAGTGGTCAACATGTGGGTTCCATTAATAAATGCAAACGACTCAAGCTGTTCTGATTACTGGCGTAAATGTTTGCTATGTTATGGATTATCAGAAGTCTGCTTCTCGGCAATGAGAACGATTGCACACTTTAGGGTTGTATTACTCTCTTTGACAAAAGAATACCTCTCTATTTGCAGCATTTATGTCTCATAATTCAGGCGCATATTATTATCAGAGATATTGATCCGACGGTTCAGTGTTTAGTATTCATTTCCATTTCTATACCATTTGCCTCTGGAATTCATAGAAAAGTTTTTTGAAATATATGAAGCCCCATTTCTTCTGATTGATAGAAGAGGAACTATTTTCTTTCTTGATTTCATACATTGTTCGCCGTTGCAAAAACCATACATATGGACAGCATTGACCCGGAAACTGTTGCCGTACAAAAGCTCACCGAAGTTTTGAATTTAAAGAGTATCGGTCTTGAACATATTCATAAAACAGCAAGCACTACCTAATAATTAAGAGTACGATTTCAAAAATAATGCTTTCCAAAGCATTCGAAAAGATAGTCCCCACCATAGCTAAGCACAAAACTAGAAAAGGCGTGTCTTCTACAAGTTCTGTGTTCAGCAATACCTTAAAGACTAACGCAAGGCGCAACAAGTGCTCAGCAACACGACATTTGGAAAATAAGAGCACTCGGAAGCAGATGAGGAATCTCAAAATTAACACCTTGAAAACTATACTGGGCACAAGTAGGATCCACTACAATCGGTTTGCTAATCTTAACAAAATCGTGTACGACACATTATACAGAAAAAAGAGCCCTGCGCTACCTAACAGAACAAATAAGAAAGGGCTCTGTTCTACGCGTAGAGTGACCAGCAAACCGTTGAAAGCCAAAGCGAGACACAATAAGGTCTCTAGAACAACGCGGTCCGAAAAGAAACCAATTCAAAAGAAGAAGAAGAGTCTCAAAATTTGTACGTTGAACACAATTCTTAGCATGAGCAGAGTGTACAACAGTCTTTTCGCCAATCTGGGCAAAATCAGAGATGCTTGCATTTATGAGCAGGTGGCGCAAATGGACTGGGAGACATGTATTTTTGCAGAACCGATGCCGATAGAGTGGTGGGTTGCATAGAAACCTGTGATGGTGCACCGAATAACAGTTTTTCCGTATTGATAATATCTGAACATCTTATATATAAACTATACTATTATTATGGACAAAGCCAAACGCATTTGTTCTCTTTGCTCGACGTATGAAAACCACTGCTTCAAAGCGGATGATATTGCGATGCAAACGGCAAATGGTTGAAGAAACTACCAAAACAATCAATCGCAAGCTGTAGCTTGTAGCTGTCATGTTCACGGACAGTAGCTAGCGTGTAGCGTATTCATACACGTCTCTAGACCGCTACAAGATATGTATAAAATGAGCGTCAGCCGACCTTCCCCTCCATCTGGAGAAGGTCAGACTTCATTCACCATCCCTTTGTTACAACACACTGCTATTCAATCCGTTCATCCTTAGGGGAAAGTAGAACTAAAAGATCTGTCGTGCTCAGTATCAAACTGTCTTGGAAGATTCAAGCTGAAATACATAGAACAAACGGAGTTTTATTTACAGTTCTAGAGTGCAGCCACCTCGAAGAGCATTTTTCTCTTTCACACTGACGATAACATCCGTTCATTCGATGCACAGTCCGGAAAGCTTCTTCATCAATCACAGCCCAGTTCGTTTCTCATCTTTGGTGACCACCTGAATGGCGAGAAATGTCCGCCAAATATGCACGGCGGCGATGTGCATTCCCATGCTTTGTAAGCGTACCGTTTACGGCTGCAACATTAGGGCGGAAATAGAAATAGAAACCATAGAAATGCCAGCGTGATCAAAAAACCTGTAAATCGAAATGATAAGAAAGTATTACTCGCTGCGGACAACGATGGCGCTCACTGATTGGCCTAAACTCGTACAAGCGGAGAAATGTCAGCCAAATGATCTGCACATAAATCTCGAATCGGTGTCCTCGGTGTTTACAACCTGGAGTCGATCACGTCGTCAACGCTTCAAGCCCCGCCTCCAGTTCGATTCAAGTTCATCTACCTGAAAATGTCCAACGCACTAACGCTCGGCGTGAGCCACGTAGGGCTAACAGTATCAACCCTATCCAAGACTGTATCGTTCTTCGAGTCAGTCGGGTTTAGAAAAGCCGGCGGAGTCGACGATTACCCTTCCGTATTCTTGTCTGATGGCTCTACTCTCATAACAGTCTGGCAGGCCAAGTCGCCAGAACCCGTTGAGTTCGACCGCACTACCAATGTTGGCCTGCACCATCTGGCAATCAAAGTATCGTCGCTTGACGCGTTGAACAAGGCGTACGACATCGTGAGAGGAATTGGTGGTGTTCGAATTGAGTTCGGCCCGCAGCCTATCGCCGGGCTGCCGCTGACCCACTTCATGTGCTGCGAACCGTGTGGTGTACGTATTGAGTTTACTCATCACGCGTAATGATTCGACAGAAGAGGGTATGTTGTATGACATTCGTGGGTGCCAACAAGAACGAAAGCTGTCGACGTGGTACAGGTTTTTGTTCGTCTGACGCTGCCATGGGAGGGATCCGAAGCCATATTTTGTTGCCATGAGATCAGAACAGAGCATCTTTGATGCTGGTTTACGACGATCGATGACCGCCGCGGTCTCGCCTTTTCAAAACGAAATTGGCGACGTTGCGCATTTCTTGCGATAGCCTCCCCACGGCACCGTTCTGGAATATGAAACAGGTGAAGACGAAAAAAGTGTAAGTTTTGTAGCCATCTGCGAACAAGTCGAAAGGGTCAGTGATCGAAGTTTGGAGGATTCTCGTCCGAATAACATAGCACATGGTCCGATACGACTTTCCCATAAAATTCTGGCAGCCAAGCTCTAATTATGAGCACCGCTCTGCCCACACACATTCCAAACCAAGGTAATAAGCGACGCTTGCGTAAGGGACTTTGCCAGCTCTTATCTCACTTTCGTAGTTCAATATTTTACGGGGTTCAAATATCTGATATTGGAACTCTGGGGCGAACCAAATATCAGATATTTGAACTGTGGGGCAGTTGTGAACGTGGAGGTAGTGAGATAACCACGTTATGTTACGTATCTCCTACTTAATAAGCCTGAGAAACTCTTTTCAAAAGGCAATGACATATCTTTCGAAGAGAGGACGAGGGTGCAAAATCTAAGTCAGATATATACCGTGTATCTTTAGTGGTGCACACTTGCATAGTCAACGACTAGGCCACACATTGCCATATGCCATGTCTTGAAGTGTATTAGGCCTAAGGCGCTACAGCAACGTATGAAGTATCTCGTAGAATGGTGCAAGAATTAAGAATCTAGCAAGGACTTCGGAACTTTCATGCGAAAGCTGATAACGCAGGCATGCAAGTATGATGCCAATCGTGGAACAGCTTTTTGTGCATCGGGTTCTGATTCAATCACCAGTTCCGACACCAACGCACAACCACGCCAAAGGTCTTCTCGCAAAAAAAAATTTGGGAAGAAATGAAAGGTGAGAACTGCCGCAAGCGAGGAAAAGAGCATGACCATCGAGTGGAAACTGAAGGCAGCACTGAGAGATTAGCAAAAGACTTACCCCCGGGTTGGCTACCTGAATGCGATGGACGGCATTTTATTTCAGATTGCCCAATAGCCACGGAAGAGCAGAAGAAATACCTTCGTAAGGAGTACTGCGAGAGAAACAAGGCGCGGCAAGAGGCCATGAAATTCAAAGGCGAGCAAAAGGGTGCAATTAAACAAATTGGTGCTGATAAGATTGATTCTCATTCATCACTGTTTAGCGCTTATTTTGGGAAAGGTGCTGTAGAAGTTGTGGTCTTAGGCAAACAGAGTGCGGACACCAATGCCATTCCATCCACCATCTACGATCCCATCAAGCAAACTGGAGTGCCCTGTCACCCCATGATATTACAATTTCCACACACATACAGCAACATGCTCTACATACAAATGCGAAGTTATCCTCACACTGCGAGCTTGTGTGCAAGAAAAAGAGAACCCTAGATGTTAGTCTGCGTATTCGACATAGAACAACACTAATTTTACGTGAATCTGCTTGGGAAATTGCTGATACTAATCTGAAATATGTGCTCGTCGGCCATCAGGTCCGTTCTGTTGGGGTTTTGTGACAATAAAGCCATCTTGGCGGCGATTTATGACAAAAATAATGGCATTATTAACTTACCTGAGGCTTTGGCACGAAAGAAGTCCGTAGAAAGTCAACAATCTTACCAAATCGCATCACTTCTGAAAGTTGCAACATTTCATAGCGGTTAATAGGAGGGTGATGATGGGTTAGCTGATGCCAATGTCTGCATTGATTTAGAAGATGAAGAGCCTGCAGATGTTGATAAAGCCTTATGAGATCTAGACTCCGACGCCCAGCAAAATGGCATCTCTTAATAAAGGGCAGGAACATTGGATCGCATGGAGAGAAAGTTAAAGTCGGTTTTCGATTGAGGCTGGGCAAAAACCGGACGAGGAAGAATGTCTCCGAGGGAGATCAAGGTCGATCCCACAAAATGGTCGGTAAAAGTTAGGTCGCGACGTTATGCAGGGCCGCAAAGACCATTTCTGAAAGCGTATGTCACCAAGCTAGTAGACTTTGGATTTCAGATACCCAATGCTCACGCAGAATAGCAGGCCGCACCATTACCAGTGCCAAAAATCGGGTGAAGCGCTAAGTACCGGAAGGCGATCGATTTACATCCAGTTAATGCTTCAACTATCAAGCAAGCGTGCCCAATGCGACATTTAAACTCAGAGATACAGGACCTTTCTGGGAGCACATGCTTTGCAGTGATCGACTTTTTGCAAGGCTACTATCAGTTGTCAATACACCATAATTCGTACTCCTCTTGTGGAGTCGTCTGCCCAGAAGGTACATACTCCTCAACCCGTGTTATTACTGATCTCACCACCGCCACCACCTACGTCTAGTCCTGTTTCAAGCCTCTCTTTAAGAATCTGAGAGAAAATCTGAACGCTTGGCTAGATGACTTTAACCTACATGCCAACAACGAGAGAAAACTGCTGGACGTGATGCAGAGATTCATTGAAGCATGCACAGAAAAGGAACTGTACATATCAGCGAAGAAAAGCGTACTGCTTGCAAAAGAGATCCCGTGGTGTGATAGAATCGTGAGAAAAGGGGGCTACAAGCTGGATCCGACAAACGTAGGAGGACTCAAAGATGTACACTTTCCCAAGACGGCGGATGAACTTCTTGAATTTATCTATTGCTGCCACTGGATGTCTAGCACGATATCGGACTTTGAATGTCGTGTCGCACCGCTGGTGAACACCCTAGAAGAGGTATATGCCAAATCCGGAAGTTGCCCTAAACGGTCAATCAAAATAATTACATTGCGCGGTTTGTCGTGAGGCCGAGAATTGGAAACAACTTCACAGAATATCCAAAAAAAACCTCGCAACGAAATTGAGTTAGCATACCCGCGCAAAGGAAATGTTATCTGCGTGTATACTGATGCCTCCAACAAACATTGGTGAGTGGTCGTTACGCAAACAGACCCCTTATCGCTAGAGAAGCCGTTCAACAGACAGCGCCATGAGCCATTGGAATTCTTGGGTGGCACATTCAAGGGCACACAACAAGACAGAAGTACCTACCAGCAGGAAGCGTTTGTGATTGTGCAGATATTTGAGAGTCTGGACTACATTTTCCCCGATGATCACCTTTTGCAACGCGAAAGACGTGGAAATTGCGGTGATGCTACTCATACTGTAGGAAGGTAACGCGGTTACTGTGTCGGCTGTACCGTATACGAGTTGGACTCATACGAAGTGACGCCAATGGGGTGGTTTACTGTGTGAAGTTTCACCTAGGAAGGTAAAAATGTAGAATGGATTGTAGGATGAGTGGACGCGTGTGCGACCGCACCATGCTGTAGTGTTATTTTTTATTTGGTTTGACCTCTTAGGGTTCCTGACACTGGCCTGGCCACGTGGGTGGACCTGAGAAGGTGTGCACTATTTTAGATAATTATTACAATTTATTTGGTAGTGTAACTACTTAGGTGAGCGCGACCTCGTCGTCGCGAGCACTAAGTAAAGTTAACCCGAGACTTTGGTCATTCATAACTGTTCAGTTTGACCGGAGGTTCCCGCTCTGGATTTTGACGTCGTTACGCCAGGTGATACTCCTCGCAGATGGTCACCACATTCATTTCGCTCAATTCAACGGCTCGGTAAGCATACAGATACTCTGTGTTATAATTGTTGTGTGACATTTACCTACCGTGTGGTACTGGTATCACCGCTATATTTGGTAGTTTTTCCGCTACATTCCGTGCATGTGAACCCTCCGTCGGGTCTGTTCCAGCTTTCCGCACGACATGCCGGGTGGTTTTTCTCCATCCTCAGAAGGCACCTTTCACGAGGTATATTCTAAGCTGCCGCATCGCGTGGAAGACTGCTCTCTGGTTTTGCCGTCTTTACGGCTCGGTTTCATCTTTCTTTATCCACCTCTGTGGTCCATCGGAAATACCTACGGAGTTACGCCCGTATTACATGTATGCAGAGAGGTCTGTCACTGGATCCGCCTCCACAGGGAGCAAGGCCCCGGATACCTTGATTATGAGACCCAAACTTCCGGTTTTGCACTACAGTGCACGTATTCACAGACCACCGCAACCTTCGTTTAGCGCTGGCCTCGATTGCTCTGGAACCCACATTTGGCCACCATTTTGTCGCCAAAGTGCAAAGATGGGCAGTATTTCTTTCTCAAATCCAGTAAAACATCGAGCACATCCCTGGATCGGATGACTTATGTGTAGACATGTTCACCCGTTGGGCACAAGGACAAAGATTGCAGAATCTTGCGACTCGAAGTATTTGTAGCATGGTGCACACAACTGCTCAAGTGCCACCACCAACTAATGAGATTTAATGGCCGGACTTAGATGATTACCGCAGAGCCCAAACGTCACAAGCACCACCAAATGCAATCAGAAAGGACTCAGGTCGGCGATGGAAACGAAGAAAGGCAATCTGGATATCAACAGGAGCCACGGAGCGGAAGCTAAAGGTGCTTGTCCTTTCCCACGGAGGAGCGATTGGGCATCGCAGAGCCGAAGCCACAAAGAGCATTCTGAAGGAAAACCTCACATGTAGCACTCTTACCAACGACGTCTCTGAGTTTATGAGCGGCTGTCTTCACTGTATTTTAACCCGCATTGTTGAAGTAGTGTCCAGGCCACTTGGCTCTAAGATGCACAACGGCCAGTTGAGGTGGTGCACTTTGACTTCTTGTGTGGTGCAATGCCCCAAAGGGGAAAAACACCGAAAGACGTTCGGGATCTTCCTCTCACGAGGTTAACCCAGTTGGGTAGAGCCCTCCCAGAGGTGTCATGGCGAAGCCGGTTCGTAAGACCAGGGACACCTGTCGCGACTCGCGCAGGGAGGTGAAGGCGAAGAATCGGTATCCGCGTGAGCGGGGTGTGATCCTCAGTAGAGGTATGTTTCCACCTAAGTGGGGGTGTGTGAGCGGATGCACACACGAGGGCCGCGGATAGCGGGAGGTGCTACCCTAAAAAGGGGGAGAAGGAAGGGCGAAGAGGAGGAAGAGAGGACGATGTGAGTCGCGAGAGCGACGAACGGATACGGCAATGCCGGTGGACAGGACTCCCTATACAGGGCGAAACACCAATATGATTGGAACAATGATACTCCCAAGGATGGGCTTCTTTAGATGTGCAAGGGGGTTAGATGTCACGTGGTTTACGGCGTTTCCCTCCAAGGAGGAGTAGAGTACGCGCGTAAGCGCCAACAACTAGAGCCAATTCCCCAGGTTGGGGTCCCTTGTTGGGTAAGGTTTACTGGTGCGACGGCAGTGCGCCGTCGCACTAAGTACTAGCTTCCCAGAAATGGGTGTGAAAATAATACGTAATATTAACTAAAATACTCCACATTTCGTGGCAACATCCACTACTGTGGCCAACCGCCAATTGGCCCAAAACCGTGTCCCACGTGTCCATACCCACCATTGTGGGGCGTAGTTCATATACACACTACACAACCGATAATATCGGGAAAACGATCAAGTACCTAGAATCCCTCCCTGAGGGCGTTGCACTTCATATCCCCCCCCTAAGACGGGAAAACGACCGCCGACGCGGAGGATTCCCAGACGAAAATGGGTGATAAAAGCGCGTGCTCTGTCTCCAGTTCTCCGGTAAATCCCTGTGCATCAGAGTCATCAAGCGCACAAACGACAACAACAGCCACCCTCGACAGGGGAGAAATGAACGACGACAACAACATCAACAACCACAGCCAACCTCCGAGGCTTCTCGGGCGATACACCACCGGTTTCCGGTCAGTTCTCCTGCCTCAGGGCGATCGACATCCGGTACAACCTGGGAATATGGCTGCTGCAGCCGACCATCCCTTCGCACTACCACCTTCGGTGGTGTCCTCCGGAACCACTCCGGTGTCCAACTGGCCAACCTACAACACCCTGGTGGGGCTCAACCCGATGAATCGGAATCACACGTCGCGCCTGCACCTTGCCCCTCGGTTCCACCCGGTCGCTGTCCTCAATAAGGGCTTGGTCACCGCTTATGCGGATGGTTCAGACACCCTTCCGGGGGATCTGCCCAGAGCAGTCACCACATCGTGGGATTGGCGTCACCGGATTGCGATTCCGCGTCACCACCTCCGAAGAAACTCGGGCGAGACCGTCACTGCGGCACAGACCGCGCTGACGCGCATGGCGTATCAACGCCAGAGCCGGGCTCCATTCGATGTACCGGTCCCACCGGAGTTTGGCTTCGACGTTAGCTACTTCCGCACTCGCGGGGAGATTGGGTACGGCGAGAACCAGTTCCGCCTCGAGACCCTCGCTTGGAGGAATTTCCCCGCAGCGCGGCAAGAAGCCCTTTGCTGGGAGCGACCGATCATTCGGGCGGAGTTCAGGTACCTTCCCCGGCACTACCGGTCCAACTTTCTCCAAACCTTCATCCGCTACGAGCGGCGTTGGCGATCACGATTCGGGTATTTCATCCCGTACCAGAACGTGGAGATAGAGCGGATTGCGCCGCCTCACCGACTAGGTCGGTATGTAGCACTCCCCGAGTGGTGGCGCTTCCATGAAGCCTGCCGGCGGCGCTACATAGAACTCTCGCCGGTACTTACGTACCTTGGTTCGCTGCTCATGCAGGATCCCCGGTCGGGGTTGTGGTCCGTAGTGGTTACGGAGTGGGCGGCCCGCACTGCGGCTTATATCCTCAACGAGGCGTACGACCAGTATCGTCTCTGTTTCCTTCAACCGCGTGTGCGGGCAGCGATCCGCGATTTGAATCTTCGCATCCCGCTTGGGGGCCAGGCCAACAATGAAGAGTTCCTCCAATTACTTGGGTACATCGACAGCGTTAGCTGGAGTGAGGTCCCGCTGGAGCAAAGCGGTCGTCTGGATGGCGGCAGCGGTAACACCGGTGGTCCGGGACTCGGTAGAAACACCGCCCTTGCGGGGGATTTTATCTACTTCGACCTTTGGGAGTTCCGGGAATTTTCCTCCGAGGAGGCGCGCGAGGTTCGCGATACGCCCCAGCATGTGCCGGAAGACCACCCTGTTGGGTACGTCAATTCTGACGACTACTACCGCGCATACGGCGAGGATGACCCAATGGTCGATAACGAACCGGAAGAACCCGGGGAGATGGACGTAGAGGAAACCGGCGCTAGCGCGGAAGTTTTCCCAGAGGGGGTATCTCCGGCCGAGCCGGCTGCTGACCCTTCGGCGGCAAGTGCCGGACCTTCTATCCCCAGCGGGGTGACGGCGAATGAAAACGAGATCATCGCACGTTTTCTCCGGGGTGCCGGTCTGAGCGCTGCAGAGTTATCGGGGGATGTCACCACCATGGCGGACGCGTTGGCCTACCGCCTCGCTGGTGGTTACGCCCCGGACGATGGGGGTGAGTGAAACCTCTAGTCCAGTTTCCTGGTTCTTCTTTCCCTGGCTATGCCAGTTAGTGTAGTGTAGTATTGTGGGGAGCTAGCTGCTCCCCTGAATAAACTTTCCCGTTTAGAACGGTGCTGCTGGGTTGAGTTCCCCGTCTTCGACGGAACTTGCCTTGTTATCCTTTCCTATCGCTCTCCGCTCGCGCGGCAACGTTACCGAACTTGGGCATTAACCAGCGTGACTGGGGCTTCAGTTCCCGTTTGACGGTGGTATCGCAGGACCTGCGACCGTGGGAGGTGTTCAATTGGCTCCCACGTATCCCCACTGGTGTCGTACCCGTACCAGCGGACGCGGTATTGTAGAATACTATCCTGGTCCCAGGTGTGTCCGACAAGTCGGTCTACTACGAACTCTCGTTCGTAGATCTGCCAGCCGTGCCCGGTGGTGGTTGTACTTCCTTGCGGGGGCTGCCCGCTGTGCGGTATAATGTCCCTTAGAAGGGTGTTCGGCGATAACTCCCGCGTTGCCATGCGCTGTGATAGCGGCCGCTACTCATGCGGGAAGATATCCCTCAAGAGGGTGTGTGGTGCCACGGTTTTCCCCGGCAAGTCATTCCCCATTGGGGCAGGTTCATTTCCGCTTTCGCGGTGTTGCGGGCGAACCGCCAGTCGGCGGGGGACTTGGGCTCCACCTTCGCTGTTGAGCTCACGAACTGCGAGTTTGCGGGAAGATGACCGCTCCTGCGGAATCCGCATTTCCACAATCCCCTGGGGGGTCCCGTGCGACACGGTGATTGGGTGGCAAACCGCCTCCCTGCCAGGCGCACGAGCGCTCTGCACCATACGTTCCGGCGATGCCGTGGTGTCCCCGGCTACTGACGGGTTGCCTGGGGCAAACTCCGGTACACCGGTATTTTGGTCAAAATTCCCCTTTGGGGGGTGCCGGGCAGGTGCCGATGACACCCTTTTCAGGGGAATTGCCGCTAGGCGCGGTGCACCATCTCCATGAGGAGCAGCAGCGTCCGGTACGACCTGTTTCGAGCGTGCAATGGCGTGCGTTATTCCCGAGTTCCTCGGTTCTTTGCCGCAGTGTTGCGGGGGTTCGGGCAAATTATTCCCCATAGCGGGGGCTTCGATTCCGTCAACGATGGGAGACGTTTCCGCTGCTTGCGAGCCAGGGCTTAAAGCTTCGACTGCGGCTTGGCTGCCTTTTTCCCCAAGAGGGGTGTGGGTATTTCCCTGTGATGCCGGCGTATCTGGGCGCCCCTTCTCCGCAAGGCGCGGGTCTGATCGACCTGATTGAACCGCTTCCGCGTGGGCATCCGCCAGTGGCGGTATCGATGCATCGCTCTGCCCAGAGGATTGGGGGCAATCGTCACCATACTCCCTTATCGGGGATCCTCCCCTGACAGGGGTGTGCGGTAGTTGCGCTTCAACTTCCCGTGTAGAACGGTATATTTCCCGCGTTTGTGGCGATGCCTCCGGGGATGGATCGAGCGATTGCATTTCCGCTGCTGCGGTATTGGAGGGAGGCTTCCCGTTTTCCCGTGACAAACGGTGTATTTGCCGCTTTTGCGGGGCCTGCGCGTCTGGTTCCTGTTGCACAGCACTGCCCGGGAACGGGGGATTAGTGTCACGTGACATACTCCGTGCTCCACGGTCAGTGTTCCGTATGTTACGGTGTGTTTCCCGTTGCGACGGCGATATCGTTCCTCGAAAACGAGTGTTCTCCTCCCCCTCCTTAGACGGAGCGGCGGGATAAGGGATAACATTCCCCGCTTGGCGGGTATAGATGCGCGCCAATGGGGCGGGCGTGGTAGGGGCGGGCGCTGAGAGGCCCGAATTACCTGGCTGAGCCGGTGAATCCGACAGGGTCGGTAGGTCTGAGAGTCCCCGGCTGGGGTGTGGTAGTACCGTAGGCCTAGTACTCCTGGATGATTCCGGTGTTGCAGAGTCCGTAGAAACGGGGTTGCGTGGATACAGGACTACCTCTGACGAGGGAGGAGGGGCAAGGACACCACGATCACGGGAAATCCGTTCGTGCGTGTCGCCCATCTCTACCCCAACAGTGTCGGTGTTCACAGAGATGACCTTGAATGGTCCATCTGCCACAGGCGAGAGTTTATGGCGCTTCTCCCGTTCCGGGTTGTAGTACTCCTTCCTGATGAAGATGTAGTTATTCGCCCGAATCGGGGGGGTCTTTCCTCGCAAGCGAGCGTCAAAATCCCGCTTGTAAGCGGCTTGGGCCTGTGCCATAGACTTCCGCACAGCGGGGACCAGCTTGGAAAGCCATTGCTTCCATTGCTGCCGGTAGATACCCACAGATGGGAAATTGTCCAAGGTAGCTTGGGGTTCCAGCGCCACAGGCGGGGGTGTTCTAGATAGAACCAACTCGAATGGCGAAACTCCGGTAGTCCGGTGTACCTGCGTGTTGTACGCGTAGGTTACCGCATCAGCGTACATGTCCCAGTTCTTTGGGTGGTCTGCGACGTAGGAACGTAACGCCGCGAGTAACGTCCGGTTAAACCGTTCAACTTGCCCATTACATTGGGGGTGGTAGGTAGTCGTGAACAAGTTCTTGACATCCAGGATGCGACAAACATCCTGGAAGAACTTGCTCACGAACTGTTTCCCATTATCGGAGAGCACCTCCACAGGGGGACCGTAGACGAAAATCCAGTGCGTCACCAGAGCCTGGGCCACCGTGAGAGCGGTTATCCTCCGAAGAGGGACAGTCCGTACCAGCTTAGAAAAGCGGTTGGTAATGACAAGTAGAAACTTGTTTCCACGTTTCGTGGTGAGTAGTGGTCCGAGAATATCAATCGGGATAAACTCGAGCGGCGCCCTTGCGGGGAATAGTTTCATCTTCTTCGCATTTTTGCGGAGCTTGACGCGATTCTTCGCGCAATCGCTACAGAACCGCACAGTTGCGTAGCAATCCACCGCCATTGCGGGCCAATAGAAATCCCTTCGCAGGGTTAGGTAGAGTTTCCTCCCACCTGGGTGACCTCCAATGGGGGCGTAGTGTGATAGATGTAACACCCGCGATTGCAGGGAATGTGGTACCACAATCTGTGGGCGGGCTTCGACCTTTCTTACGAGGTAGCCTTTGTCGTTTACCCCGAAAGGGAGATTTTCACCACCGTTGATACGGGCACGAATTCTCGTACAGAATGGGTCGCCGAATTGTTCTCGGATCATTTCTTCCGGTGATACCGGTACAACGTTTCCCGGTAACGGGTTCTCAGATTCATCTCGCGATGGGAGTAGTTCGTCAAAATCAGCATCCTCGTCCCAGGTTTCTGGCCTAGCCTCGACGGCATATTCCGGATCATCCGGGTCTATAGCCATGAAGCATGGGACTTCATCATCCTCCGTTGGGAGTGCTTCTCCACTTGTGGGTAACCGCGACAAAGCGTCGGCCTGGGTGTTCTGCGCACCCTTTTTATAAATGACTTGAAAGTCATATTCCGCGAGGCGGAGTCTCCAGCGCATGAGGCGTCCCGACGGGTCGGAGATATTCATCAACCAACTCAATGAGGAGTGATCCGTGTACACGGTGAAGTGAATTCCCATACGGTAGGGGCGCAGAGTGGTCATCGCCCATACGACGGCGAGGCACTCTTTCTCCGATACGGAGTAGTTCCGCTCATGAACATTGAGCGAACGTGACCAATAACCAATTGGATGTCGTTCCCCCTCGGGGGTGGTTTGAAAAAGAGCACACCCGACTTGGTAGTCGCTCGAGTCCGTATCTACGGAGTATGGCAACCCAAGTTTTGGGAGATGTAGGATTGGTGCTGATGTGACAGCCTCCTTTAAGGAGTTAAAAGCTTCCGATTGCTCGGGCGTAAATGTTCCCAGTTTTGGGGGGTTCCCCTTTCGCAACAACGCGTTCAGGGGCGCTGCAGTATCCGAAAAGTTCGGGATAAACCGTCGATAGACGTTGACCAGCCCCAGAAAGGAGCGCAGTTCCGTTTGAGTAAGGGGTTCTTTCGCCTCAACGAGGGATTTGACTCGAGCTTTCTCGATCGCTAACCATCCAGGACGGATAATTTGACCCAGATACTTCACAGTATCTGTGAAAAACTCGCATTTCCTCAACTTGAGGGTAATTCCCGCATCGCGGAGTACGGTCAGCACGTCTCGGACGTGAGTGAGATGGTCGTCCAACGAGTTGGAGAAGATGATAATATCATCAAGGTAGACCAGACAACTCCCTCACTTAAAGCGGTTGAGTAGAATATCTACTGCACGCTGAAAGGTTGCGGGGGCGTTGGTTAACCCAAATGGCATCCGCATGAAGCGGTACGTTCCTGCATGGCAGGTGAATGCGGTTTTGTCGCGATCCTCCTGTCTGACAGGTACTTGCCAATATCTCCAATTGGCATCAAGGGCCGTGAACACGGTGGCGTCTCCAAGGGAGTCAATGCACTCGTCCATACGAGGGATAGGGTACGTGTCCCTAACGGAGTACGGCATTGAGCCGGCGGTAGTCGACGCAGAACCTCCAGGTTCCGTCGGCCTTTAAAGCCATTACAACTGGGGATGCCCAGGGTGATTGAGCGGGCTCAATCATACCTGCGCGGAGCATCTTGTCCACTTGGGACTGCTCCTCTTCCCGAGCTTTCGGATCTGCCCTGTAAGGGGGTTGTGCAACCGGTCGCGCACCAGGGATTAAATCGATCCGGTGTTCCGTTGCATTAATCTCGCCAAGCGAGCCATCCCACATTGTGGTGAATTCCCGTAACATGGTACGGAGTTTGTCGCGGTGCGACTCTGGCACGTGGCTGAAGTCCAGCGCTTCAAGTGCTTTTTCCGGATCAATCCGGTCGTTGCTCGATGGAGCATTGTCCTGTGGAACAGGTGTGGCTCGCAATTCCGAGTTACTCGGTATGTTCGACGCTGAAGTAGCGGTTTCCTCCCCCTCCTCAGACTTGACGTCTTCGGACGGCGGGGCGAACTCCTCAGAAGAGGTGGTAACTCCGAGTACATTGGCGGCTGTTATTTTTTTTTGCAGCATTCCCATAGGATGGGGGGTTACACTCACAATTTCTTGGTGTTTGACCAGATACTGGGGGTGTTTGCCAAGGTTGGCAACCAATATCCGGAAAGGGACATCCGGGGAAATGGAGACAATTCCATTAGCCAGCGCCAGCTGGGATTTCTCGTACAACGAGGCGAGGGGTTGTATAACCCGAAGACCGTGTTGACGGGAATTTACCTGCACCCAGACTTGGGACTCAGCCGGTATAGAAACCGAGGCAGCGACGCGGAGCTTGGTGGACTCGCGGGACGTGGGCGGTGGTTCCTGCGCAGCAGGGAGCGGAACTTGTTTCCGAGAGGACCGCTTTAGCGGGCGGCGAACAATCGGAACCGACGATCCGTCGTCAAGTTCTACACGCCTGAGGCGGGGCCTGATTGCGTCGACAAATCTGTCGCAGTAATCACATCCCAGTATGACTGGTGCTGCCAATGAACTGCAAACGATGAAGTCCAACTTCACCACAGAGGTACCAAGTCTCACGACGAGGTCCACTGTGCCCACCGTTTGTAACGGATTGTTGTTCGCATCCGAAATGTCGGGGACCGCGTCAGAGCGGATACGAGACCGCACAAGCGGGGGTAACAATGATTCCACAACGAAGTTGGGGCCTGCACCTGTATCCAGGACGGTGAGAAACCTCACCATAAACTGGGGGTCAAGGCCAAGTTCGGCATAGACCTTATAATTGCGTTTGGCCAAGACCAAGACTCTACCGGGAATCCGGGGATTTTTACTCCGTATCCACGGGCGGCGCAACACACCGAGGTGCGCAGAGTCCGCGTCAGCGGTGTCTTTCCTCGAGAGGACTTTCACCGGGGAGCGACGCGAGGACGCCTCGGGCGCCAACAGCCTCGTTCTTGAGGATGCCTCTCCCAAAGAGGAAACTCCCTCAGTTAGTTTTCCGCCTTCGGCGGTGGGTTGGTTTCCTCGACAACGAGTGCTTCATCCCGTTGACGGGGGTTTCTATCCGCATAAGCGGGGGTTGCAACGGATGGTTGCGTGATCTCCCGAATAGGGGTGTATGAAGCTTGCCGCGCACGCAGGGTCTGTGGTAGGGCATGGGAAAGTCCGTTTTAGCACGGAGGTAGGAAGCCGTCGGGACGGAACAGTTCTCCTCTGGAGTGAGGGCCCCATAATTTGCCACCACCTTGGCCATATCCTTCAGTGAACAAATACACTGAGGTGAGGTATGGCCATGGGCATAGCACAGGTGGCAAATGAGAGCCAATACCGCGACACGCGGATTATTATTCTGAATATCGGAGAAGCGAACCGCAGGGTGGGTGTCAGTCCACCCAGGCCGTTGATAACGGGATTGACCGATTGAAAACGGGAGTCGTTGGGGTTGAAACCGACTGTTACCACCGTACAAAAGGGGATCTTCCATTCCCGTATCGCGGGTCATCTCCGTCGTTGACGGTAAATCACTGGTGGGTATCGACACACCATCCTCCTGCACTAAGTG
Source organism: Gracilariopsis chorda (assembly GCA_003194525.1). Lineage (NCBI taxonomy): Eukaryota > Rhodophyta > Florideophyceae > Gracilariales > Gracilariaceae > Gracilariopsis > Gracilariopsis chorda. Next base: position 137,571 of record NBIV01000146.1, read on the forward strand.
CACGGTATCAAATACCTGTCCAGGGTTCCCATCCGCGGTGAGCGGGAGAGACGAAGCTCCGCTTTCCAGCAACAACGCCTTGGCAGATTTAGACCGATTGTTTGGAGTTCTTGCACGGAGTGCATCCCCTTCCGCTCGAGCGTGTTGGACCAGCTCGAGATAGGTGATCCTCCGCTTGTCCTCCCGATAACGGGTAACTAAACTCCGGATTGCCGGGTCAAGACCATCGATGAACATGGTACTGCGCTCTCCAGCGGGGTATACGTTACCACATCTGTGGAAAGCCTTGTTAAGGCGCACCGAGTAATCGGTCTCGGTCTCTCCAGCACGCTGGCGTGTATCTCGCAAAGCGAGGATAGCCTGCTGAATAGCGTTCTTTGTGGCGTAGGAACGCAGTAGATACTGCATCGCCTCCGCCCAGCAAGTAACTCCTCCCTCGGAGGCACGAGAAGATCCTCTGACAGAGTTGTATTGGTCCTCCGCCACTCCCCGTAAGAAATACGGTAAAGCCAAATAGGCTGGTCTCTCATTCATACCGAGGATATCGGCCTCCGCCACAAAGCGGGATTGGAAATCCAGTACTAGGACTGGGTCCTCTCCAGTAAAATACTGGTTGCGGAGCGAGAGCTGCATTATCTTAATGCATTCTCGCACCTTTTCCGTACCACGGGGCGTACGTCCAAGTGACGAGTCTTCGAGCCGGTAGTACCGGTATGATAAAAGCTTCCGGTAATCCGGGTTTGTCGGTTTCAATTCCTGAAGACCGGGATGTCTTCTCCCCTTCTGGCGGGTTCGGACCACACCTTCAGTGGCCGATGACCGCTTCGAGCGGGAGGAGTAGCCTCGCTTCTCGTCCTCCGAGTCGGAGTCCGAGGAGCTCGAGCTAACCGAATGGTTTCGGGATGAGTCCGACGATGTCGAAGAATTGGAGTCCGAATATTTTCGGTGGTGTTTCCGTCGATGACGGCGTGTCTTCTTCCCAGCAAGCTGGTCGTTGTGCGATGCCTCGTTTACCGGATCATCCGGGGATGGTTTGTCAATGAGGAAGAAATGCTCCAGCGTCTCCAGGCGGGCACCAATCCAATCAAATCGGGCTTTAACTCCTTCGATGAAGGTGGCGGGTTGTCCCAAACTCTCCAACACGGAGTTGACGTCAGACCGTAAAATACGGAGTTCCTCGGCGACCTCCTTTACGGGGGTTGCCAAGACCACCTCTTGGAGGGATTTTAGTTCCCCTACAAGGGTGTCATGGGCGGTCCACAGAGAGCGGACCTGGGATTCCAAGGAAGTCCCCTGGAGGGTGTTATCGCCCGTTCCACGGGGGCTTGAAGCCGCGACAGCGGGAGCAGGCCGGGGCGCCTGGGGCACTGCGGCAACAGCCGGAGTCGATGCTGCATTCCCCTGCGGGGGTGATAACGAGGGCAAAGGGAGGTTCCGGGGTTCCTGGTCGGGGGTATCATTCCGCGATGAAGCGGCGCCAGTACGGCTGGAACTTGTCCGTATAGGGATACGGGGTACGAACCGAACTTCGGAAGTGTCCGCGTTGTCGCGGGAGCGACTACGCGTAACCACTGGCTCCGCATCGGAGGGATTTCTAGACATGAGAAAATACCGTTACGACGGGAAACGATCACGGAACTTCCGGTAAGTAAAAACAAACCTCGTAAGAGGGAAAACAAAAACCGATTCTAGGTCGGGAGACCACTTTGTGGTGCAATGCTCAAAAGGGGAAAAACACCGAAAGACGTTCGGGATCTTCCTCTCACGAGGTGAACCCAGTTGGGTAGAGCCCTCCCAGAGGTGTCACGGCGAAGCCGGTTTGTAAGACCAGGGACACCTGTCTCGACTCGCGCAGGGAGGTGAAGGCGAAGAATCGGTATCCGCGTGAGCGGGGTGTGATCCTCAGTAGAGGTATGTTTCCACCTAAGTGGGGGTGTGTGAGCGGATGCGCACACGAGGGCCGCGGATAGCGGGAGGTGCTACCCTAAAAAGGGGGAGAAGGAAGGGCGAAGAGGAGGAAGAGAGGACGATGTGAGTCGCGAGAGCGACGAACAGATACGGCAATGACGGTGGACAGGACTCCCTATACAGGGCGAAACACCAATATGATTGGAACAATGATACTCCCAAGGATGGGCTTCTTTAGATGTGCAAGGGGGTTAGATGTCACGTGGTTTACGGCGTTTCCCTCCAAGGAGGAGTAGAGTACGCGCGTAAGCGCCAACAACTAGAGCCAATTCCCCAGGTTGGGGTCCCTTGTTGGGGAAGGTTTACTGGTGCGACGGCAGTGCGCCGTCGCACTAAGTACTAGCTTCCCAGAAATGGGTGTGAAAATAGTAAATAATATTAACTAAAATACTCCACATTTCGTGACAACATCCACTACTGTGGCCAACCGCCAATTGGCCCAAAACCGTGTCCCACGTGTCCATACCCACCATTGTGGGGCGTATTTCATATACACACTACACAACCGATAATATCGGGAAAATGATCAAGTACCTAGAATCCCTCCCTGAGGGCGTTGCACTTCATCTTGTATATGGGGCCAAGTTCGGGCAGAGAACTGTATATCATAATCCTCGCAGAAGATGTGAGCTCTTTCGTTTGGCTTTGGCCTGCAGCAGAAGTTACCAGCCATGCAGCGGCTGATACCATAAGAACTTGGATGGCTACATTCGGAATAATGCACTTGTCTGTTTCCAATCAAGGACCATATTTCCGTATTGAGCTGTTTCGCCTACTGGCACATGATATAGAGATCAGCTACCACTTTACTACTGCCTACTTTCCGTGGGCAAATGGCATGGTAGAACGCGTGCTTTGCGAATTTCTGCGAGCTTAAAAGGCTTCGATGCACGAATTTGGACTTGGCGTCGACGACTGGCCTGCAGTCACAGAATGAACACAGGCAATTTTGAAAAGCGCTCCTCTGACGCGCCTAAGAACAAGATAGAACAGTCCCGGGGTGTATCGGTCACCACTTAAAGTTCTCACAGGCATGAAGCCTTTTCAAGCACTGATATATGCGCTTCCAATTGACAAGTATATGTCGTTACCACTCAACGATGAGATACGTGCACGGCAGCTCGTGAACATTGACAGAACCCAAACTGCTTTTGATTCCATACATCGTGATGTAGCCGACGTCGTTTCGAAGCAAAGAAAGCAGGCAATCCAACGCCATATCAGGCACACAAATTTCGTGACTGCAGATTTTGACAACAGCTTTTTTGTTTCAGTGCTTAAAGCTACAAAATATTGTCACAAGCTTCAATCTAGATGGCTTGGACCTAAGCATATCATCGCATCAAAACCAAAATGGGTCTATGAAGTTTGAGATTTTTTGAGAAAGAAGAAGGAAGCTGTGCACGCCAAGCGGTTTGTGAAATATCGTCCCGGGTTATAAATCCAAAAGGTTTATCCACAGATATCTCGGTTTGCCGAAAAATATGAGACACTGTATCAGACCACTGAAACTTTTCATGCCATTAGAGAGAAAAACGGTGTACTGCAGATCTTAGTGCAATTGCAAGGACTACCGGAAGCAGTCAATCAGACTTGATTCACCCTGACAATGGTACATAAATATCTGCCAGGCACGCCCGAAGACTTTCTACACACTGCTACCAAAAGAGACTTAAAAAAAGGCTATGAAGTTCGTGGCCATGACAACCAAATGAAAAAGCCCCATAAATTGGCTGCAATTCACTGGGCCGTGTTATCAGGCACCGAAATCATTGCCAAAACAGCCTGAATTGGTTTTAGAGGCCAAGGTCGGCATAAATTTTGTAATTCTCTTGGCCATCAATAAGACTGTATCCGGGATACAGAGATCACGGGAACGTACCCACGGTCGACGTAAAACAATTAACTGTTCTGACTCTACGTCTGTTTCATCCATCATCCGTGTAAGGATTTTAACAGCTGGGGAGCGAAGCTGTTCCGCCTCCGGCGTCTTCAACTTTGGCCCAGAAGACGCCCCTCCCGAATGGGAAACTCCGGAGGTTAGTTTTTTCGAAGCAAGTTGCAGTGGAATAGGTAGCTGGACCAATTCGAGGGATCCCAATCGAACCCCATTCGGAGATACGTCATCTTCAACCTGGTTCCCAAGGTTAGGTGCTCGAACGGCATCGTCTGCTAACACCTGATGCAGGTATGCTTGCAGGAACTTCTGCTGTTCGTATGACGCACCCCTAAAACGAGTATTCTCCTTAGGCGTAAGAGATTCGTACTGTGCGATGATCTTCAACCGGTCCCGCATGGGGAATGTGCATTTGGGTGCAAAATGACCTTGTAGGTAGCAGGTACAACATATCCGCTGGGCTGAAGCATCGGATGGTCGATTGTCCACCCGAGGTTGTGTTGTGTTCTTCCAACCCGGACGGGTGTGACGCGTACCGTTGTTCGCATGAGAGAGCGGCGTTGCGGGAACTGGAACGCGTCTATAACACGCAGGGTCTCCATGCACGGTCGGAGTCGATGTTGACGGGAGATCCGTAGCTCCCAACGAGTCTGGGCCACTTCCAGCAAAAAGGATGTTGTCGTTATCACCGTTTGTGGTTACATCTCGCAATAGCGATAATAAGGATGATCCTTCTACTTGAAGAGCTCTCGACGGTCGAGTTCTCGACGGAAGTTGAGCAAGGTAAGTATCTCCCTCGGCTTGGGCAAGTTCAACCAATTCGAGGTAGGTAGCTCTCTGTTTGTCTTCGCGATGGCGAGCAACCAACGCTCTGGTAGCAGCATCAAGACCATCAACAAACATGGTGCAGCGTTCCTGGGAGGAATACACGTTACCAAAACCGAAAACTGCCTCATTCAAACGCGTCAAATAAACCGTTTTGGTCTCTCCAGGCTTCTGCTTTGTACTGCGCAAAGCGAGTATCGCATCCTGCATAGCATTACCAGTTTCGTAGGACCTGAGAAGGTAATGAACCGCTTCTTGCCAACAGGTTACCCCACCCTCCGAGGAAAGGGAAGATCCACGAACGGAATTGAACTGATCTTCAGCCATACCGGTTACAAAGTACAGTAAAGTGACATACGCTTTTCCTTCACTAATTCTGTGCATATCAGCCTCCTGAACGAACTTTGTGAGGAAGTCAAGAACCAAGATTGGATATTTACCAGTAAAGCGCTTCCGTAACGTCAGACTCATTCTGTTGATATCTTCCCTGACTTTTCCGGTTCCTTGTGACGATCGGTCATTATATGAATCGTTAAGGCGAGAATAACAATACGATAGCAGTTTCCTGAAAAGAGAACTCGTCAAATTCAGCTCTTTAAGCCCAAAGTGGCGCCGTCCCTTCTCTCGAGAGCCAATAACTCCCTGAGTGTGGTACGTGGCCTTAGAACGTGTCGCACGAGATCTCCTATGAATGATATCGGAAATCGATGAATCCGAAGATTAATCACTGTATTGAATGTCAGAGACTGAAACTGGTAAATCCGAATGGATGTAAACTTCCTTTTTGGATTTACGCTGACTTCTTTTGTACGAGCGGTGAGTCGAACCAATCGACGCATCTTTTTCTTGAGCACGTGTGTCTACTGCTTCACCCATATGGATTGTTTCTTCAAGCATATTCAGACGCCAGTAGATTCGAACTGTCACACCACGAACTTCATCGTTAAGTATCTGATAACACTTCATAAAAGACTCGCGTGTATCAAGATATTCCAAAATGGAATTCACGTCCTGTCTCAAACGATTTAGATCATAAAAGACGTTCCGAACCGGGGCGTCTTCAACCCTACGCCTACGATCATATACACTCTGCAAGAGTTTCAGAGGTGTCGCAGCAGCGATGTCCAGGCGAGACTAGAGCCAAGATAACTCCGAAGCAACATTGCGGACCGTAATAACCGCTGACGGTGTCTCAACCACAGGTTGATTAACCATTGCAACTTCTCGCGGACCTGAAGCAACAGATGGTGCTCTCCGAATATCCGGAACGACCCCATCAGTAGGTGAATTCTTGACGGTAGAACCACGTAAACGCGGTGCAGCAGGCTGAGGAACGCTTGAAGATCCTGCACGAGAACCCTTAGAGGGTGGTGGCATTTCTCAATCGGCCAGCCAATCCAATCAGAGTACTGAAGAGCTCAACTACGGGATACCCGAAGAATGGAGCACAAAAGTCAAAACAGATCTTCACCACGATCACTCAAGTACCACACGATGGTCCAACTGATCACTAGTTCTTCGACTTCCCCGTGAGTCTTCCTTCTTCGAAGTGAACCAAGTATGGTTATTCCGTTGAAGTAACCACGCACCGTTCAACCTTTCTAAGTCGGGAGACCACTTGCATTGCAGAACTGGAAGTTAGATATCACGCTCAAGGTATCCGGGGCCTTGCTCCCTGTGGAGGCGGATCTAGTGACAGAGCTCTCTGTATACCTGTAATACGGGCGTAACTCCGTAGTTATTTTCGATTGACCACAGAGGTGGATAAAGAAAGGTGAACCGGAGCCAGAAAGACGGCAAAACCAGAGACCAGTGTTCCACGCGATGCGGCAGCTTGGAATATACCCGGTGAAAGGTGCCTTCTGATGATGGAGAAAAACCACCCGGCAGGTCGTGCGGAAAGCGGAAACAGACCCGACGGAGGGTGCACATGCACGGGATATAGTGGACAAACTACCCAAAATAGGGGTAATATCAGTACCACACGGTAGATAAATGTCACAAAACAATTATAACACAGAGTATCTGTATGCTTACCGAGCGGTTAAATTGAGCGAACTGAATGCGGTGACCCTCCGCGAGGAGTATTACCTGGCGCAATGACGTCAAAATCCAGAGCCGGATACCTCCGGTCAAACTGAACAGTTATGAATGACCGAAGTCTCGGGTTAACTTTATTTAGTGCTCGCCACGACGAGGTCGCGCTCACCTAAGTAGTTACACTACCAAATAAATTGTAATCCCCCCACTTATACTAAAGAATATGTTTGTCCGTCTGTGTGTCTGTGTGTCAGCTAACGCTCACTCATTGGCTGAAAAATCGCCAAGGAGGCTGCCAAGTGGAAACGTGGCATTTTATGCGCTCCAAGAGGAATCTTGCACCGCATAATGCGACACGTTTCCACCTGGCGCCTTTTGCACGCCATCTTGCACCGCATAATGCGACACGTTCCCACCTGGCGCCTTTTGCTTGCCACAGTAGCCTAGCCGTTTGACCAAAGTAGCCCACACGTTACACTACAGTAACGGAGCCGTTGCAGTGCAGTGCACATGACCGTTTTAATTACTAAATTTCAACGGTCATGTGCACCAATCGCATTGCATCCCATACAAAAGCGTGCAATGCACTCGCCCACAGAGCGCTCGCGTTTTCCTTCGCTGTGGTTAACCTACGGTTTGGGTTGTAGCATTTTGTGCGAGTCAGGACGTCTGAAAAAAGGACGCTGGTGGTACCGGCGGGATCTGTTAAGTTTAACTTTCTCACCAAATAACGCGTTCATCATCCATATTTAACTGGTTCGGCATCTATTTCTGGGTGGCGTTCACGTGAGGTACGATAGCTCCCCACAAAACGTGCTTTGCGCGGAAGGAGTAGCCCTTGAAGAGTCTAGAAAGGGGACAACAGAGTACGAATCGAGCAACAGCGGCTCTGTCTGGATCTAAGGAACTGTTAAAGGGAAACGGTCTTCGGACTAAAGTAGGTCCAGCACAGAGTTGCCTAGCGAATTTGGGATTGTAAATCTCGCAGTCCTTGCAGAATCTCCAGGCATGGCCACCTGTTCACTCTGTACAGGTCAGTTCCCAATCTAGGCGGTTTCTTTGTGGTCAAGATATTCTATCTTTGCTGCAACGATCCAAAACTTCGGTGCTAGGTGCATGAAAGGGTTTGGCAGCCCGTAGGACAAATGTTCTTGACCATATCCCTCTTTTTTCTTTTTTCTTTCTTTTCTTTTTTTTGCTTTGCCGGTCTTTGGACAGTTTTTCTTTTGTGTGGTGTGCTTGAGATATTTTACCATGCCTCCAACTCAGCCCAGTGCCTCAGGCGATGCCACACGTGAGAAGAACCGTCAACATACTGCAGCAAGACGTCGAACAAAGTCCAGTGAGCAACAGGCAGAGAGAAGACGTCGTAATAGAGAGCGAGCAGCCATACGGAGGGCAAATGAAACTGAGGAACAGCGTGAAGCACGAAGAACAGCTGATAGGGAACGTGCGAGAAGAAGAAGGGCTACAGCGTCCGCTGCGCACACTGATGACGTTCGTGAGGCCGACTGTACAGCCACTGCTTTGGCACGAGCTTCAGAGGCGCCAGAAAATCGCAAAATTCGTCAGGCAAACGATCGTAACGCCCATCGTGCTGCAAGGCAACAGGATGACCCTGCTGCTGAACATTCTCGCCGTCACTCTGAAAGAACATCTATACGGGCATCACGAGAGCTTGAGAGCACAGCTGATCTACAACAGCGTCTTGAAGCTGAGCGTGAGAGCCGAAATGTCGCCCGTCGACTGTTTGACTCGGATAATGTCGATGAGAGTGGCTACATGTACCTTGGTCTCATGAATGTAGAGTGCCGCGTCTGCAAGGCACTGCACTTCAGAGAGGAGAGAGTGGTGAACAGCTCTCGCCAGAACCCGCTTTTCTCGCAGTGCTCCGCAAAAGGGCATCTCAGCTTCCCTCAGCTTCTGGAGCCTCCGCCTCTTCTTCGACAGCTGCTGACTGCGACCTGGCCCCGAGAGAACCAATTTCGTGCTGAGATCCGTACCTACAACACAGTTTTGTCTATGGCTTCCGTCAAGGCAAACTGGGTGAGCCGTGGTTCAGGAGACTCTACCTTCAATCCTACGATCACCATGCAGGGACAGATCTATCACTACATGGGTCCGCTCATTCCTGCTCAGGGTGTCCAGCCCGCATTTCTGTCTGTGCACATCCATGACACCGACTATGACGCGCAGTATGCGAGGCGAGCGGGGTTGCTGCCCCGCCTCCAACCGGAACTCCTGTCTCAGTTGGCCGCCATGCTGCACACGGGCAATCCATACATGCAGACATTCTGCAGCCTGCGCGAGTGGGCTATCACCGATATGCCAGCAATTACGTATCAGATGGTGATTCATGCTGATAGACGGCCCCACGGCGAGCAATTTTGTCACTACAACGGGCCAGAGGCGTCGCAAGTAGCTGCCATCATTCCAAGAAATGAGGACAGCGAGATTGGGACGCGCGATATTGTTGTGCGTAGGCGTGGAGAGCTGACTGTAAATGGTGATGAGGTACTGGACACTATCCCCGTCAGTCACAGATCGTACGATCCCTCGAGCTACGTTCTTTTGTTGCCATGTGGCCAGGACGGATGGCACCCTGAGATGAGGTATTGCCCACCAAACGCCTCACAAGAGAAGAAGGTGACTCCGCTGATATATTATTCGTGGCAGGTTTTCGAGAGACCGACCGAGTTCACTACGATTCTACGCAGCAAACGTTAATTCCAGCAGTACATGGTTGACCAGTTCTGCAAGGTTGATTCGGAGCGTTTGTCTTAATTACGACACAACCAGGACAGACTTCGAGCTGCGGACTATACATCCCTGCGGGAGAGCCTGGGTGACTCTCTGCTGGGCGTGGATGAGGCCGATGCTGTTTGCGCTGGACGACTGTTCGTGTTGCCCTCCACATTTGTAGGAGGTGACCGATACATGAGACAGCAAATGCACGACATCATCGCGATATCCAACACCATACACCATTAGGCACCCCGATATCTTTCTCACGATGGCGTGCAATCTGAACTGGCCTGAGATCACCAGGGCGCTGTCAGATGGTCAGCGCGCTCCCGATCGAGCCGATTTTTGTGCTCGAGTGTTTTGTCTCAAGATGAAAGACATGATTTCGTTTGTCATTGATGAACAGGTCTTTGGAGCGGTTCTTGCTCACGTGCGGGTAATAGAGTTCCAAACGCAAGGCCTACCGCACGATCACATTATCTTCTTCCTCAACGAAGATGCAAAGCAGCAGCTCCAAGACCCTGCTCACATTGACGAGCTCATCATAGCTGAGATTCGTCCTTCCTCCGACGCCACCTTACAGGAGTTGGTGCTCAAGCACATGATTCACATTCTGTGCGGTGCAGGAAACCGGTCAGCCCTGTGCATGCGCGAGCTGACCTGGCTGAAGCACTTTCCGAAGCCGTTTCGCTCCGAAACTGCACGGCTTGAGAATGAGTACTACGTCAGCTACCGACGAAGCGCTCTTTCCGAGTGCGGGGTGTCTGTCTAACGAAGCTGCAGGGTCGGCCGTCGACAGCACGTAGTGACGTTGGACAATTCGTGGGTGGTTTCACATTGCCCAGAGCTTCTCCGCCGGTTTGCATGCCACATCAACGTTGAGCTATGCGTATTGCGACTTGGCGGTATCAAGTACCTCTTCAAGTATATGTGCAGGGGTTCTGACAGAGTCACCATGGAGATTGTAGATGAGACCGGACGCCATGAAGAGATCCATAACTTCCAAGACGGACGGTATGTGTCAGCCTCCAAAGCAGTGTGGCGGATGCTTGCGTTCGACATTGTCGATCGCAATGCACCCGTCGTGCGGCTTGAAGTACACTCGGAAGATCACCATACGGTGTTCTTCCGGGAAGGCGACGAGCGCTCTGCTGCTAACAGAGAGCAGGCAGGAACCAAGCTGACTGAGTGGTTTGTGGCCAACTAAAAGTACCCCGGGGCACAGCATATCCCTTATGCCCAGTTCCCGAGGTACTTTACTTGGAACAAATATAACAAATTCTGGAAGCCGCGTGCATGTCTCCGACGTCGTTCGGTGTCTCGAAGCCAGCGCACCTCCTCCTCAGCGGTCCCTGCAGCAGCCGATCTATACGACTTCACTGGCAGCGGTGCGCATGTACTTGGGCGCATTTACACTGCCAGTCCACGAGAGGGTGAGCAGTACTACCTCCGCTTACTCTTGACCCACACAGCGGGTGCTACTTACTTTCAGCATCTCCGCACCGTGGATGGTCAGCAGTGTGGTAGCTTCAGGGAGGCCTGCTTTAAGAAGGGCCTTCTCGCCGATGACAGCGAGTGGAGATGGGCACTAAGCGGGTTCTTTCGCTCCTCATTTGTTCCGCTCTCTCATTTGTTTGCCACCATCTTGCTTTACTGCGAGACGTCGGACGCCCGTTTTCTGTGGGAGCAGCATCTAGCGATGCTCCTGCGGGATATTCGCGCTCGACATCGCGGCATGATGCACGCACTGCCCGAAGACGAAAGAGCCCGCTCTTACGTTCTCTTAGAAGTGCAAAAGGCATTGCAAGAAATGGGTGGCCCACTGGCGTTTCTGTCATCGTACGGTCTTCCGACACCCATGCAGGACCTACCAGAAATGCGCACTCCAGCTCGGTCTCCGCAGCAAATGCAGTCGGAGCTGAACGACACTGTGCAAGCTGCCCGCTCTCTCTTCAATGAGCGTCAGCGTCTAGCGTTCAATACCGTGGTGGGGGCTATCCCTTCTGGCGTGTCCGCGGAGAGCTTGCAGGGTCTTGGCGTTCCTTCTACAGCAACGCAGCAAACCACTCGCGTCTTCTTCTTGGATGATCCGGGTTGATCCGGCAAGAACTTACTCTCCAAGACAATTCAGGCCATGTTACGCCTTCGTGGCAAGTCCGTCCTTACGGTAGCCACGTCTGCTGTAGCAGCCATACTGCTTGAGGGCAGTCGGACGGCCCACTCCGTGTCAGGATTCCCATCCCAGCCACCGCTGAGAGCACGTGAAACATTCCGGTCAACTCGCACCTGGCCAATCGGATGAAGAACGTCGACCTCATTATCTGGGACGAGATCGTAATGTGTCATGGCTTCTGCATCGAAGCCGTAGACCGCACTCTCCGTGACATAGCGCTCTCGCAGCTCCCCTTTGGAGGCAAGTTCGTATTGCTTTCTGGCGACTTTCGGCAGATTCTCCCCGTTGTTCGTGGCCGCTCTCGATCATTGATCGTCAACGCATGCATCAAACGCTCAAGTCTCTTTTCCCACTTTCGCACCTTGAGATTGACTGAGAACATGCGCCTTTCTGCGCTCTGTTGAGACCCCACAGCGATACAGTAGGCACTGCAGTTTCTAAACACGCTCTTGCAGATTGGAGAGGGCAGAATGCCAGGCCCTGTCCTGCCAAAGCACCCCTTCACCCTGCCAGAGTCCGTACAATGTGTGGAGTCATTCCGCACCATGGTCCGTAAGGTCTTTCATGGTATCGCTCAAAGGTACAGAGATGCAGATTGGCTAACGTCAACGGTGATTATAACCAACCGCACGAAACTATCGCCTACCAGAGCTCAACGACTATGTAGGCCACATGATACCTGGAGCGTATCGCACGTACCTCAGTGCGGACAAGGTGAGCGACGACGACGGTGCCGCGCTGCGGTACCCTGTCGAGATGCCCAATACTCTGACTGCTCGGTCAGCGCTGCCGGACCACCGCCTCAAACTCAAAAAGGGCTTTGTAGTTATGCTCTTTTGCAACTTGGATCCTTCAAACGGCCATGTCAATGGTGCCATCTATACCGTAGAATACATGCAAAGCAACGTACTGTTCCTTCGAATCGCTTCTAAAGCAAATCGTGGCAACGCACATTGCCTGCCGCGCATGCCCTGTGGACCTGGAGACGACAACCTTCCGGTTCCCAACTTCACTGGCACCCAGTTCCCAGTACGTGTCTGTTTTGCCATCATTACCAATATGGCACAGGGTCAGTCGTATAGTGGTCGCATCGGACTGGATTTGCGTTATGGCTTTTTCACGCATGGCCAGCTGTACGTCGCATTTTCTCGGACCACCAACCCGTCCAACATCGTGGCCTGTCTCCCTGCCGGTAGCACCTCTACCAATAATGTAGTGTACCCTGAAGTTCTTTCGTACACGAACTTGATAGCTTTAAGTAAACCTCTTCTTTCTTCTTTTATTATTTTTTTCTTCTCCCTTCTTACTCCCCAAAAATTCTTTCATTCTACAAACAAATTACCCAAAACACGGAACCCAAATACTCCTTTCACTCTAATGCTTCTTTTACTCCTTAACGCGTGCGAAGCACCAATGGAGCCACTAGTAATTATCTAAAATAGTGCACACCTCCTCAGGGCCACCCACGTGGCCAGGCCAGTGTCAGGCACCCTAAGAGGTCAACCCAAGTTAAAAATAACACTACAGCATGGTGCTGTCGCTCACGCGTCCACTCATCCTGCAACCCATTCTAGATTCCTACCTTCCTAGGTGAAACTTCACACAGTAAACCACCCCATTGGCGTCAATTCGTACAGGTCCAACTCGTATATGGTAGAGCCGACACAGTAACCACGTCACCCTCCTACAGTATGAGTAGCATCACCGCAATTTCCACGTCTTTCGCGTTGCAAAAGGTGATCATCGGGGAAAATGTAGTCCAGACTCTCAAATATCTGCACAATCACAAACGCTTCCTGCTGGTAGGTACTTCTGTCTTGTTGTGTGCCCTTGAATGTGCCACCCAAGAATGCCAATGGCTCATGGCGCTGTCTGTTGAACGGTTTCTCTAGCGATAAGGGGTCTGTTTGCGTAACGACCACTCACCAATGTTTGTTGGAGGCATCAGTATACACGCAGATAACATTTCCTTTGCGCGGGTATGCTAACTCAATTGCGTTGCGAGATTTTTTTTGGATATCCTGTAAAGTTGTTTCCAGTTCTCGGCCTCACGACAAACCGCGCAATGTAATTATTTTGATTGACCGTTTAGGGCAACTTCCGGATTTGGCATATACCTCTTCTAGGGTGTTCACCAGCGGTGCGACACGACATTCAAAGTCCGATATCGTGCTAGACATCCAGTGGCAGCAATAGATAACTTCAAGAAGTTCATCCGCCGTCTTGGGAAAGTGTACATCTTTGAGTCCTCCTACGTTTGTCGGATCCAGCTTGTAGCCCCCTTTTCTCACGATTCTATCACACCACGGGATCTCTTTCGCAAGCAGTACGCTTTTCTTCGCTGATATGTACAGTTCCTTTTCTGTGCATGCTTCGAGGAATCTCTGCATCACGTCCAGCAGTTTTCTCTCGTTGTTGGCATGTAGGTTAAAGTCATCTAGCCAAGCGTTCAGATTTTCTCTCAGATTCTTAAAGAGAGGCTTGAAACAGGACTAGACGTAGGTGGTGGCGGTGGTGAGATCAGTAATAACACGGGTTGAGGAGTATGTACCTTCTGGGCAGACGACTCCACAAGAGGAGTACGAATTATGGTTTATTGACAACTGATAGTAGCGTTGCAAAAAGTCGATCACTGCAAAGCATGTGCTCCCAGAAAGGTCCTGTATCTCTGAGTTTAAATGTCGCATTGGGCACGCTTGCTTGATAGTTGAAGCATTAACTGGATGTAAATCGATCGCCTTCCGGTACTTAGCGCTTCACCCGATTTTTGGCACTGGTAATGGTGCGGCCTGCTATTCTGCGTGAGCATTGGGTATCTGAAATCCAAAGTCTACTAGCTTGGTGACATACGCTTTCAGAAATGGTCTTTGCGGCCCTGCATAACGTCGCGACCTAACTTTTACCGACCATTTTGTGGGATCGACCTTGATCTCCCTCGGAGACATTCTTCCTCGTCCGGTTTTTGCCCAGCCTCAATCGAAAACCGACTTTAACTCTCTCTCCATGCGATCCAATGTTCCTGCCCTTTATTAAGAGATGCCATTTTGCTGGGCGTCGGAGTCTAGATCTCATAGGGCTTTATCAACATCTGCAGGCTCTTCATCCCCTAAATCAATGCAGACATTGGCATCAGCTAACCCATCATCACCCTCCTATTAACCGCTATGAAATGTTGCAACTTTCAGAAGTGATGCGATTTGGTAAGATTGTTGACTTTCTACGGACTTCTTTCGTGCGAAAGCCTCAGGTAAGTTAATAGTGCCATTATGTTTGTCATAAATCGCCGCCAAGATGGCTTTATTGTCACAAAACCCCAACAGAACGGACCTGATGGCCGACGAGCACATATTTCAGATTAGTATCAGCAATTTCCCAAGCAGATTCACGTAAAATTAGTGTTGTTCTATTTGGAATACGCAGACTAACATCTAGGGTTAACTTTTTCTTGCACACAAGCTCGCAGTGTGAGGATAACGTCGCATTTGTATGTAGAGCATGTTGCTGTATGTGTGTGGAAAGTGTAATATCATGGGGTGACAGGGCACTCCAGTTTGCTTGATGGGATCGTAGATGGTGGATGGAATGGCATTGGTGTCCGCACCCTGTTTGCCTAAGACCACAACTTCTACAGCACCTTTCCCAAAATAAGCGGTAAGCAGTGATGAATGAGAATCAATCTTATCAGCACCAATTTGTTTAATTGCACCCTTTTGCTCGCCTTTGAATTTCATGGCCTCTTGCCGCGCCTTGTTTCTCTCGCAGTACTCCTTACGAAGCTATTTCTTCTGCTCTTCCGTGGCTATTGGGCAATCTGAAATAAAATGCCGTCCATCGCATTCAGGTAGCCAACCCGGGGGTAAGTCTTTTGCTAATCTCTCAGTGCTTCCTTCAGTTTCCACTCGATGGTCATGCTCTTTTCCTCGCTTGCGGCAGTTCTCACCTTTCATTTCTTCCCAAATTTTTTTTTGCGAGAAGACCTTTGGCGTGGTTGTGCGTTGTTGTCGGAACTGGTGATAGAATCAGAATCCGATGCACAAAAAGCTGTTCCACGATTGCCATCATACTTGCATGCCTGCGTTATCAGCTTTCGCATGAAAGTTCCGAAGTCCTTGCTAGATTCTTAATTCTTGCACCATTCTACGAGATACTTCATACGTTGCTGTAGCGCCTTAGGCCTAATAAACTTCAAGACATGGCATATGGCAATGTGTGGCCTAGTCGTTGACTATGCAAGTGCAACTGGGATGTTTTCTCTTTACACAACTGTTCTTCTGACGGATCGATGAGCGTCCTCTTCTGGCACAAAGACTAGAACTTCCTCCTTAAGTATACTACCTATGATCACGACCTTTCGCATGCTCTGCAACTCTTCGGACTCTCATTCCAATTACAAGCACCCGACAGTGTCCTTCAATTGCGTTTCTCAATTGCGCCCGTTGCACTATTGTCATCCCTCTCCTTGTTGACGTCCACGTCAATGTTTTCAATGTAGATGGGGTAGCAAATTCTTTTGAACGATGTATCTATGAAAAGCATCTGTTAACGTCCCATCCTTATCGACAAAGTCTTTTGTAGGTTGCCATTGCGCGTCATGCGTAGTAGAGTTTTCCATGAGGGTCAAACATTGATATCCTCGGCCGCGACGTCGATGGGCAAGAATACGATCCACCTTGAACAACGGTATAGAAGCAGTAGCATCCACAGGTGCAGGAGAAGATCTACAACTCTGTGCCAGATCTTCAGGCTGCTCGACGTGAGGCTTTGTGTGCGATACATGAACAACTGGATAAATTCGAAAGTGACGAGGCAATTTCAGTCGAACCGCATTTCTTCCAACAAGTTCCTCAATAAGAAACGGGCCATACCTCCTCGCTGAAAGCTTTGAAGACTGTTGTGCATTACTGTACGAATCTTTGAAAAGCTTATGTGATATCCAGACACGGTCACCTATACCGTAGGAAGGCTTCTTGAAATGAACACTGGCTTCTGCTATTTGCTTCGCCTTAGCAAGTTTGTGAGCGTATTGAGCGTCTTCCATTACCGCCTTTAGACGCTGACGGAAATCCGATAATGATTCCAGCTGTGTCGGAGTTCCAAGAAGCATCTCCAGTGGACCTTTTGGTTGCCATCCTAAGTCTACCTCAAAAGGTGAAAGACCAAGATCCTCAGACACTGCTGAATTATAGGCAAACTCAGCACAAGGAAGAAAAAGATCCCAATCATCCTGCTCGTAATTACAAAAACACCTGATGTAGTTCTCGACCATCCTATTCATCACCTCCGAAGCACCATCAGTTTGCGGATGTTTGGTCGACGACATACGTAGTGTCACTCCACAAAGTCGCATAAGCTCCGTCCAGAACTGGGAGGTGAACTTGGGGTCACGGTCGGATATGATATCATCAGGAAGGCCATGATGCGGGAAGAGGTGTGTGAAAAACAAATTTGCGACATCGTGGACTTGGTCAGTAGTCTTACAAGCAATGAATCGAACTCTTCGAGACAAACGGTCAACCCAGGTCGAAATAGCATCAAATCCTCGAGGGGTTTTGGGTAGTTTCACAATAAATTCTGTTGCCAACAAACCCCACCTTCGTGTGGGAATAGGAAGCGCTGCCGGGTCATTCAACACTTGCCCATGAAAATCTTTCTGTTGTTGACAGACGGAGCACCCATCGCAATACTGACGAACATGCTTCGTCTTGTGCTTCCAATGAAATTCTCCGAGCCTAGCCAAGGTCTTCGAAAACGCAAAATGGCCAGCTAACTTTGAATCGTGAGCTAGCTCAAGAACCGCTTTTCTTGCATGAGATGGTACGCAGAGTTTACCTTTGTAAAACAGTTTCGAATCTCGTGTGGAGAAAGAAGGCAACAATTCCTCAACTCTTCGTAGCTGCTTTCGATCTGTGGGCCCCTTGCCATTCAAGGCAGCCATAATGGGCCCAAACTGTTGGTCTTGGTCATAGCGGCAAACAACCTGCCCAACATCCAGCAGAGACGGCGTGCTGCACTCCACTTGCTGGAGAGACAAACGATCCGGGATACGGGAAAGGGAGTCCCCAAGTACATGAATCTTACCCTGCACAAGATTCATCTCCCTAATATTAAACATGACCAGCGTATCCAACCAACGCGCTTCACGCCTATTCACGGACTTCTTAGTCAGGAAATTCTTCACAACCTGATTATCCGTCAAAACATCAAATGTAGACCCCTCAAGATAGCACCGAAAACGTTGGAGCGGGGAAACAAGAGCCAAAAGCTCTCTCTCGTTAGCAGTATAGTTCTGCTCAGTTACCGTGAGCTTCTTAGAAGTAAAAGCCACCGCTCGATCTCGACCGTCAGAATCCAATTGCGTCAATGTAGCTCCAATGGCCACCTGAGAGGCATTAATGTGAACTCGAAATGGTTTAGACCAGTCAGGGGGAACAAGAACCGGAGCGGTCATCAACGCCGACTTCAAGTCCATAAACGCAGCTTGCGCAGACTCATCCCACTGACGAATACCAGCGCGCTTCTGCAACAGGACATACAAAGGCGCCGCACGAGCTTAAAACCCACGTATAAATCGGCGGAAAAACTGGACCAACCCAAGGAAACTACGTAGCTCTGTCAAGTTGATAGGTCGAGGCCAGTTCTGAATGACTTCGACTTTATGCGGGTGTACGCGTATGCCATCTCGTCCGACAACCAGACCCAAAAAATCAGCCTCCTCAAGCATAAACGAGCACTTCTTTGGAGAAGCATAAAGTTTATGCTCTTGCAATCGTTCCAAAACCATGCTAATATGAGCAAGATGTTCCTCCTTGGTGTCACTGTATATAAGGATATCGTCGATATATACAACCACGAACCGATCAATATAGTCGTGAAGAACACGGTTCATCAGCGACTGAAAGGTTGCCGGCGCATTGCACAACCCCATGGGCATCACCAAGTACTCAAATTGTCCATATTTGGAGTTGAAAGCCGTCTTCTCAACATCGGAAGGACGCAGGCGTATCTGATGGAAACCCGTCTTGAGGTCTAGCTTTGAGAAAAAACGGGCCTTCCCCAAACGATCGAACATTTCATCACATCGCGGCAAAGGGGCATTATTCCGCTTGGTTATCCGATTTAACCCACGATAGTCAACAACACCGCGCAACGCTCGTCCAGGCTCCTTAACAAAAAATAAAGGAGAGCCATAAGGGGACCTGCTTGGTCGTATCTTGCCGGAGCGCAAGAGCTTGTCAACATATTCGCGGGCAGCAACCAACTCGGCTGGCGACAACTGATACAGTGGACGATGTGGCGGTTGGCTGTCTGGTATAGTATCAATAGCATGATCCACATCACGCTTGGGTGGTAGTCCATCGGGCAGCTCCTCCTGAAAGACATCCTCAAATTGATGCAACAAAGCGCAGAGATCCGGATCGTCTTCATCTAACAGTTTTGCCTTCGGGCCCTCAGGCCTAGATGCCGGAGAAAATTGCGACGAAGACACCTGGACAACCCGAAAGACTTCGACGCCCTGTTTTCCTCGGCGGAGCAGACGACAAAATTTCTTCACTCCAATGTTTGTGACCTGCAAGGCCGAGCGACGCGACACTGGACTAGCTTTAAGAAGATGACCACCAACGGCAAGGGTTCGAGCGCGGTAATCGGCCTGTGGATTTTCCTCAGTGTGCCATGGCATGCCGAGTAAAACATCGTAACGACAGTCCGCCACAACCCAGTTTCCTGTGTAAGAGTAAGACCCGAGTGAAACGGTCCCATTTGCGACCATTTCAGTAGATTTTTCTTGAGCACCTCGCTTAGAATGGCTCACATCAATCAACACAGGCGCGAAAGTAAGCAGATGCTCATTAGCGCGAGCAAACGCCCGTGATATCACATTTGTCGAGCACCCATCATCCTTCAGCACTTGAGCAGGAATACTATTGAACGTTCCATCCAGGACCAATAATGGAACACACGGAACTTCGGCAGATCCCGAATCACAAAGGTTCTGCAACGACACGTCACCATAAACACGTCCTTCTAACGTGCACTTCTTGATTCTAGAAGGACTTTTTAGTTTTCCGAACTGTCAGAATATACACTATCATGATGCTCTTCCGACCCTAACGCCGCCTCAATATTGGCTACAAAAACATTACCAGCCCCACCCTTTTTACGATGCATCCACGGACGACACCCTGGCTTATGAAAATAGAAACAAGCGTTGTTACGAATGTCCTCTAGGCGTTGCTTTGAACGCGGAGGCTTATGCACTTGTGTATTTCCAATTTCCATAGGCGCAGGTGCGGACATATTTTCAGCAGCAGATTTAGGTTCGTTCAGATCGGAAAGTAAAGAAACACCAGAAAATGCAGCTTCGACGCGCATAGCAATTTTTGTGGCTTCTTCGAATTCTTGACAATTGGCCTTTCGTACCTCGAACTGAATCTTTGTCTGCAATCCACTCACAAATTTGTACTACTTCTCGCTAGAACTCATGTCCGGAATGGTGAGAACTATGTTTCGAAACCGAGAAAGATACTCGGATACAGAGCTCGTTTGCTTACATGAATGCAATGCATGCCGAGCACGTCTTTCATGGTCTTCTGGAACAAACTCTTTGCGTATGGCACTCACAAAAGTCTCCCATGTCGTTGGGCTTGAACCCGCTTTCAAAAGCGTATACCACCAAATTGCTGCAGTATCCGTGAGTAGGGTTGTAGCATAGGAAATTCGATTCTCATCCAAGAAGATGACATTCCCGTTCGCAAGCTGGATAAGATTGAAATACTGTTCAACTTTATACAACCACGTGTTGACAACAAGGAAGTCTCGTGCTTCACTAAATGGCTGCGGCTTGTTCGGCTTCAGATTGATCGATCCAGAAGGATTAGGCGTAGGATTTGTGTTTTCCATAGCGATTGCTACCAGTGCAACTGGGATGTTTTCTCTTTACACAACTGTTCTTCTGACGGATCGATGAGCGTCCTCTTCTGGCACAAAGACTAGAACTTCCTCCTTAAGTATACTACCTATGATCACGACCTTTCGCATGCTCTGCAACTCTTCGGACTCTCATTCCAATTACAAGCACCCGACAGTGTCGTTGAATTGCGTTTCTCAATTGCGCCCGTTGCAGTGCACCACTAAAGATACACGGTATATATCTGACTTAGATTTTGCACCCTCGTCCTCTCTTCGAAAGATATGTCATTGCCTTTTGAAAAGAGTTTCTCAGGCTTATTAAGAAGGAGATACGTAACATAACGTGGTTATCTCACTACCTCCACGTTCACAACTGCCCCACAGTTCAAATATCTGATATTTGGTTCGCCCCAGAGTTCCAATATCAGATATTTGAACCCCGTAAAATATTGAACTACGAAAGTGAGATAAGAGCTGGCAAAGTCCCTTACGCAAGCGTCGCTTATTACCTTGGTTTGGAATGTGTGTGGGCAGAGCGGTGCTCATAATTAGAGCTTGGCTGCCAGAATTTTATGGGAAAGTCGTATCGGACCATGTGCTATGTTATTCGGACGAGAATCCTCCAAACTTCGATCACTGACCCTTTCGACTTGTTCGCAGATGGCTACAAAACTTACACTTTTTTCGTCTTCACCTGTTTCATATTCCAGAACGGTGCCGTGGGGAGGCTATCGCAAGAAATGCGCAACGTCGCCAATTTCGTTTTGAAAAGGCGAGACCGCGGCGGTCATCGATCGTCGTAAACCAGCATCAAAGATGCTCTGTTCTGATCTCATGGCAACAAAATATGGCTTCGGATCCCTCCCATGGCAGCGTCAGACGAACAAAAACCTGTACCACGTCGACAGCTTTCGTTCTTGTTGGCACCCACGAATGTCATACAACATACCCTCTTCTGTCGAATCATTACGCGTGATGAGTAAACTCAATACGTACACCACACGGTTCGCAGCACATGAAGTGGGTCAGCGGCAGCCCGGCGATAGGCTGCGGGCCGAACTCAATTCGAACACCACCAATTCCTCTCACGATGTCGTACGCCTTGTTCAACGCGTCAAGCGACGATACTTTGATTGCCAGATGGTGCAGGCCAACATTGGTAGTGCGGTCGAACTCAACGGGTTCTGGCGACTTGGCCTGCCAGACTGTTATGAGAGTAGAGCCATCAGACAAGAATACGGAAGGGTAATCGTCGACTCCGCCGGCTTTTCTAAACCCGACTGACTCGAAGAACGATACAGTCTTGGATAGGGTTGATACTGTTAGCCCTACGTGGCTCACGCCGAGCGTTAGTGCGTTGGACATTTTCAGGTAGATGAACTTGAATCGAACTGGAGGCGGGGCTTGAAGCGTTGACGACGTGATCGACTCCAGGTTGTAAACACCGAGGACACCGATTCGAGATTTATGTGCAGATCATTTGGCTGACATTTCTCCGCTTGTACGAGTTTAGGCCAATCAGTGAGCGCCATCGTTGTCCGCAGCGAGTAATACTTTCTTATCATTTCGATTTACAGGTTTTTTGATCACGCTGGCATTTCTATGGTTTCTATTTCTATTTCCGCCCTAATGTTGCAGCCGTAAACGGTACGCTTACAAAGCATGGGAATGCACATCGCCGCCGTGCATATTTGGCGGACATTTCTCGCCATTCAGGTGGTCACCAAAGATGAGAAACGAACTGGGCTGTGATTGATGAAGAAGCTTTCCGGACTGTGCATCGAATGAACGGATGTTATCGTCAGTGTGAAAGAGAAAAATGCTCTTCGAGGTGGCTGCACTCTAGAACTGTAAATAAAACTCCGTTTGTTCTATGTATTTCAGCTTGAATCTTCCAAGACAGTTTGATACTGAGCACGACAGATCTTTTAGTTCTACTTTCCCCTAAGGATGAACGGATTGAATAGCAGTGTGTTGTAACAAAGGGATGGTGAATGAAGTCTGACCTTCTCCAGATGGAGGGGAAGGTCGGCTGACGCTCATTTTATACATATCTTGTAGCGGTCTAGAGACGTGTATGAATACGCTACACGCTAGCTACTGTCCGTGAACATGACAGCTACAAGCTACAGCTTGCGATTGATTGTTTTGGTAGTTTCTTCAACCATTTGCCGTTTGCATCGCAATATCATCCGCTTTGAAGCAGTGGTTTTCATACGTCGAGCAAAGAGAACAAATGCGTTTGGCTTTGTCCATAATAATAGTATAGTTTATATATAAGATGTTCAGATATTATCAATACGGAAAAACTGTTATTCGGTGCACCATCACAGGTTTCTATGCAACCCACCACTCTATCGGCATCGGTTCTGCAAAAATACATGTCTCCCAGTCCATTTGCGCCACCTGCTCATAAATGCAAGCATCTCTGATTTTGCCCAGATTGGCGAAAAGACTGTTGTACACTCTGCTCATGCTAAGAATTGTGTTCAACGTACAAATTTTGAGACTCTTCTTCTTCTTTTGAATTGGTTTCTTTTCGGACCGCGTTGTTCTAGAGACCTTATTGTGTCTCGCTTTGGCTTTCAACGGTTTGCTGGTCACTCTACGCGTAGAACAGAGCCCTTTCTTATTTGTTCTGTTAGGTAGCGCAGGGCTCTTTTTTCTGTATAATGTGTCGTACACGATTTTGTTAAGATTAGCAAACCGATTGTAGTGGATCCTACTTGTGCCCAGTATAGTTTTCAAGGTGTTAATTTTGAGATTCCTCATCTGCTTCCGAGTGCTCTTATTTTCCAAATGTCGTGTTGCTGAGCACTTGTTGCGCCTTGCGTTAGTCTTTAAGGTATTGCTGAACACAGAACTTGTAGAAGACACGCCTTTTCTAGTTTTGTGCTTAGCTATGGTGGGGACTATCTTTTCGAATGCTTTGGAAAGCATTATTTTTGAAATCGTACTCTTAATTATTAGGTAGTGCTTGCTGTTTTATGAATATGTTCAAGACCGATACTCTTTAAATTCAAAACTTCGGTGAGCTTTTGTACGGCAACAGTTTCCGGGTCAATGCTGTCCATATGTATGGTTTTTGCAACGGCGAACAATGTATGAAATCAAGAAAGAAAATAGTTCCTCTTCTATCAATCAGAAGAAATGGGGCTTCATATATTTCAAAAAACTTTTCTATGAATTCCAGAGGCAAATGGTATAGAAATGGAAATGAATACTAAACACTGAACCGTCGGATCAATATCTCTGATAATAATATGCGCCTGAATTATGAGACATAAATGCTGCAAATAGAGAGGTATTCTTTTGTCAAAGAGAGTAATACAACCCTAAAGTGTGCAATCGTTCTCATTGCCGAGAAGCAGACTTCTGATAATCCATAACATAGCAAACATTTACGCCAGTAATCAGAACAGCTTGAGTCGTTTGCATTTATTAATGGAACCCACATGTTGACCACTGAAAAGGTTGTGAGAAAGAACGTTAAACCTAAATGTATCTGTACTTACATGCTGATGATTTGAAGAACCATTCAAAGCGGTCCGCAATCGGTCATATTCAGCCAAATCCTAGAAACTTTGCTAAGAGAAGAAAACGAGAACAGAGAGAACAGTGCGCAAAAAACCCAATGAGATCTACCGGTGCATAGCCCATGGACAACCATTGACGTAGGGCATAGAACACATCCAAGCCTGTAACAAGAAAAAAACTGACCTGTAATGTACTCTGAAGCTTTCCAAAACAGGAATATCCACTCCATAGGCCATTTTGAATGTCGCATCGCAGAAGTGCCACTGCTCGTCTCTACTGTTGCGTCTACGTCATATAAGACTTTCTCCTACAAGATGATCGCAAATAAAGCTCATGCCATAGGAAGTGATGTCGTCATTGAGACAGATTACGCTATCAGCATGTAAGCTTTCGTGACGCCATGAATAGCGAAATTCTATAGAATTGCTTTCGACTAAATTGCGTCACCTAAGAATCGTGTGACTCTCATAGATTCTTGTCTGCCCTTGTTCTAATTAACCATCCGCATCGACGACTAATCTTTACTTAGGGGCCTCGCGACTCCTCCACCGCAAGTAAGTCAACTGCCCAAATCGAAGTGATCGAAAGAAAGTTGTTTGGACCAAAGCTCGAAGAGAGAAAAACAAAAACACAACAATGCCCTACCAGTACTCGTACTACTCGAGATGCGGCGCATTCAATAAGTCACCAACTCTCACGGATGAACAGGAATACGCCCAGACGACCTGCTCTCAATTGGATAAGAAGTCGATGCTCAGGAGGTTCAAGAGCTTTTCGAAATGATGAAGGTTCTTGAATCGGGGAAGATGAGATCGGTTGTGCCTCTCTGGTCTATGGTGTGGAGGAGTGGTTCATGCTGGAGGATTCGAAACCCGGCGTTGAGGATCTGTGCTTGGCAAAGCTGGGGAGCTTCTCTCGCGCCACCAAGAGGAGAGGCTCAATCCAGTCGTTGGGCCAGTCGCCCAGAAAACGGCTGGTGTGATAACCCGTCATCTCACGGTGGCCTCGGTCACATCTCCACCGCTCCTGAATAGTGAAATGTCGTGCTCTCACCGATCTGAGCAATCGGCGGCTGAAGCGCTTTAGGAGCTCGAAAGCTTGCCGCGGTATGGAGGGCACACTACACCAGCACACACCAAAGTTGAATTCAGTGAGTCTGACCGATCGGGATAGGATAGTAAGTTGGAGCAATGTACGACGCGTGGAACAGCCGGGGAAGCGGTATCATGTTGAGTTCATGGATGCCAATTCCGCTAGAAAAAACGTCCGTCATTAAGAGGAGGCGTAAGAAGCTTAAGCATGGCGGAATCATCATTCGCTATCCTGGTCACATGAAACGTAATAACCTTGTTCAATGACGTCTCTATGTAAAGTTCCTGATCAGGACGTATTTGCTTTATTGTTTCGAGTCCCTTGCTTCCTCTTTGTCCCCTATCTCTAGCTCTGGTCAGGCGTGAGCAAGGTTCTTATAGCGCCGTTTCTTTCGAACAGAAGCCTCTCGGCAACGTAATTATCTCGCTATCCTCTCCCGAAGTTCGTACTACTAGTTGCACTAACGCTAGTTATCGAACAAAAACTCCACACGGAGGCAAGTGCACAAAAAGCCAACAGGTAGCCGCCACTTCGAGTGTGTGACAAACTTCGGAATGTGTTTCAGTGTAAAGTGCGGTAGCAAATGGATTGAGCATGTAGCTGTTACTTAAAGGCAACAACTGAATTACACGCAACTCCGCAAACTTGCCGTGTCCAATTACATTCTATACCACTTCCGCTTTGTAGACTTGTTATCCAGTTGATCTGCGCGAGCCAGTAAATAGAGCCTTAGACAAGTCTATTGACACTTTTCTATGGTGTAACATCAGCTATAGTGCGCTTGCCATAGAACTATCAAACTTAGTCAACGGATCTGCAAAATTGCACGTTCCAGGTAGCCATATCATTCGGTCCATTTTCTTAGTCTCGAACTCGTAACGTATGACACTAATTTAACCCCGGACTGATCGATCAGCATCGTTACGGCAGGTAGAAAGGGTTCGATACGAAACCTTTGAGTCGACTACTATCCACACCTGAACGTCAATCCCTAGTATTTTCTGGTAGTCCTAGACTACAAGCTTGCCTTCGTCGATAACCTTTCTTCCGCTCAAAATCTTGGCAGATGCCATACACTTGACAGGGCAACATGATTTGTGTGAACCCAATGCATCTGTGTGAAACTCAGTACCTTCTTCTAGGTTGCCAAGCAATAATCCAGCTATGTATTCCACTTGTCCATGGTTAGTATTCTAACTTCTATCCACAAACACTACTATCGAAGGCCTGCACTCCTTGGCTTTGTACGGTTTAGTATAGAAGACACACGTAGAGCGCTTCTTTAAACCCTTAAACACGTTCAACTGCGTAACAAAGCCTTTCACCGTCGGTACTGTTGACGAGTCTTGGAAGCACAGTGGATGGTGTCGGAAGGAAAAGGGAATAAGATCGTAGACGTAGGCAAGGAGAAGGCGGAGCGGTGTGGAAAGGGAAAGGTAGGAAAGGAGGAAGGCACAAAGGAAGGCACAAAGGAAGGCACACCCAAGACCCGGAACTGTTGCTGCTTGGGGTTAACCCTCTCAAGGGGGAAATTATGAAAAAATTCTGGAGCACAGTAGTCTGGCTTCCAGCCACAATACAAACAACTTTTACTTATCGCATTTTCCACCAAGCTCTAGAGATTGGGCACAGGGGCCAATTCCACAAATACGGAGTCTCGGCTTCAGAGCTCACCGCGCGTGCGTCAAGCCCAAGAGGGCGTCCGCAGCGCTCGCCGTTGCGCCATTTTCTTTGCCACCATCCCCCCACAACTTTTGAAGACGCATCCAAACCTCCTTAAGTGGAATATCGTCATCCATATCCTGCAGTGCGTACTCTAACGCAGTGCCTTTCTTTCGTTTTTGTGTCTCGTTGAAACTTCATTCAAAGTTTTCCTATTGTTGCTGACCCTCAGAAGGTTATTCCTGTTCGTTATGTCTGTCATAACAACGCGGTTTGTCAAAACTGCAGCTGGCGCCCCACAAGCATTTCCATTCTTGTCCCTAATACTCCGCACTGGTGCTCGCAGCGGAGCAGATTCGCAAAGAATGCGATGAGAAGAGCGATTCTCTTGTAACGTTTGTTCAATAAGACAAAGACCTTGTGTTGGACTGGGCTGACGGTTAACAATCGCTTTGATTCTTGAATACACAAAGCGATCGCTTGTGCGCAATGTCATCTGCAAACCCAATCCTATTTTGCTCCTTGTGCTTTCAGATAAGCATGCTCGATCATCGAGTCTCCGACGTAAGT
Source organism: Gracilariopsis chorda (assembly GCA_003194525.1). Lineage (NCBI taxonomy): Eukaryota > Rhodophyta > Florideophyceae > Gracilariales > Gracilariaceae > Gracilariopsis > Gracilariopsis chorda. The sequence goes on from NBIV01000146.1 coordinate 164,987, forward strand.
TTTCGACAAACTGGTACTTCATGGGCCACATTCCCGTGTTAATGAAACTTTGCTTGGCGATTTGTGGAGTAATGGCACGAAACCAGGCGACGCCCAGCTTGATCTTGAATGCGATGTTTGGGTTGCTATAAATTCCAGTGTGCAACAGCATATCTCTCACCTCTCATGTTCTCTCTTTGAATGTCTTATTTATATAAGAATCGCATGGCTGAAGGAAATGGGAGGTATTGGCGAGCAGTTGAACAACATTGTTATTTAAAACTTTGTGGTGCAATGCCCCAAAGGGGAAAAACACCGAAAGACGTCCGGGATCTTCCTCTCACGAGGTGAACCCAGTTGGGTAGAGCCCTCCCAGAGGTGTCACGGCGAAGCCGGTTTGTAAGACCAGGGACACCTGTCGCGACTCGCGCAGGGAGGTGAAGGCGAAGAATCGGTATCCGCGTGAGCGGGGTGTGATCCTCAGTAGAGGTATGTTTCCACGTAAGTGGGGGTGTGTGAGCGGATGCGCACACGAGGGCCGCGGATAGCGGTAGGTGCTACCCTAAAAAGAGGAAAGAGGAAGGACGAAGTGGGTCGCGAGAGCGACGAGTAGATACGGCAATGCCGGTGGACAGGACTCCCTATACAGGGCGAAACACCAATATGATTGGAACAATTAGTACTTCCAATGATGGGTCTCCTTTGGATGTGCAAGGGGGGTGAACTTTCGTACACTACGGTGCTTCCCTCCAAGGAGGAGTTGAGAACACGCGGAGGCGGTAAAGCTCAGAGCCAATTCCCCAGGTTGGGGTCCCTTGTTGGGGAAGGTTTACTGGTGCGACGGCAGTGCGCCGTCGCACTAAGTACTAGCTTCCCAGAAATGGGCGTGAAAATAATAAATCAAATTAACTAAAATACTCCACATTCCGTGGCAACATCCAATACTGTGGCCAACCACCAATTGACCCAAAACCGTGTCCCACGTGTCCATACCCACCATTGTGGGGCGTAGTTCATATACACACTACACAACCGATAATATCGGGAAAGCGTTCAAGTACCCAGAATCCCTCCCTGAGGGCGTTGCACTTCACACTTGGCAGTACATGATCCATTCGTCCCCTCTTCGAGAACTGTGTCCATCAAGCATAAGTAGAACTGTGAGATGCGGCGGAACCGATCTTCGAACGAAACTGTTAAAGTGTTGCACAAGTTTTGGCATTAGGTCCATTGTCATAGAGCCTTTTGCAGTTGCGAAGATTTGCGTCTTCCAGGGTATACAATCGTCTTCCGTCATCCAATGCAGCTCTACAGGGAGTTTGGTTTTGCTGGTTGCTTCGATTGCCTTCTTCCAACTAGGCATTATTTTCTTTCCTGCAACCACAAAGAAGGGAGGAGCAATCAACCCTGAAGCTGAAGCAGATATTACAGCCGTGACGTGGGCTCCATCGTCTTTCATATTGTGGCGTCTTCCTCCCAAGTTTGTCCGTGCACTGGAAAATACTCTTACTCGTTTTCCGTATGCAGCGTTAATTGCGGTTTCCTCTAGATTCCAAATCCGCTTTGGGTCGTTAAACATGTCTGGATGGCGATTTTAAGGAGCTTAAGATGTTCCACCAAAGTACCAACGTGGTCCATATTCTCTCCCAAGAAATACTTGTGGTTATGGTTTTCGGATCTGCGAACAGTTACTTCGTGGTTCTTCGCCCGAAAGGAGCGAACGGCTTTCATGCTGGGAAGCTTGTGTTTGTACGTTTTGCGCCCATCACTTGCCATTTGTCCCATATACTGCCTTACATGGTTCACATCTAACGCAAATCCCCTTTCAGCTGCATGTTCTCTGCGCCTGACTATTAGTTTTTGCTTACTTGCATTAAGAATTGGGGGTCGTCCAGGATGATGGAGGACAGAGTTGAGTACCTTTTCAAGCCATTTTTGATTATTTGCTTTCCAAGCGCGTCGAATACGATACACAATGGATACGGACAAGCTGCATGTCGTTGCTATGTTGGCAACTTTGTGTTTTTGCTTCAATAGCTCCAGAGCACGATTGTGGGCAGCTTTTGTTTGCTCTCTTTTGGCTCTGCTTTTCTTTAGGTGGGATGTTTGCTTCCGCATCGAGTCCGGCATTCTGAAGACAGCCCGAAAGTGGGAGTGGAATGACTTGTAGTATGTTTGAGAGTGGACAGGAAGATGAACACCTTGTTTACTACAGCTTGTAAACTAGTGGGAAGTAAACAATTTGTGGCTCTGATGTTCTGTATATTTTCGCCTTTTGCATAATTTCCCCCTTGAGAGGGTTACCGGTACAGCGAGGCCGTCCCGGTTTTTATATGGTGTGCCCGTCGGCTAGGTCTTTAGAAAAGTCCCCGCCGACGAATGTACAATGGCTAGTTTGTACTGTAGTGTAGCCTAACTAGATCAAAAGCTATTGTCATATATCACGTGGTGTTCACTGTCCAACACACAGTTACTTGGTGAACGTGGCCACGACGAATGGGGTTTGCGGTATACTACGATAAAATGGCGTAAATACCTACGGTGATGCCTGACACAACAGGTACAGGTCCTGGCTGCTGTAGCAGACTGGCAAAAAGTGCGCAAAAAAGTGATGCGGCTATTTAGAGTCATTCAATGGAGCTTGTGAGTGACGGAAAGCTTTTTAGCTCAATAGTAGTCACTGTTTAGTCCTGGTCTTTTCGTCGCAATCGATTGACGATAAGCAACGCAAGGGCTTTAGCTTTTGATCTCCGGTTACCGTAATGTGTTCTTCACGCTGCAATACTTCTAGGCCGTAAAACTGTAATTTTACTGGTCCAAATACAATTGTTCCACGTTTCGACTGTTCTTTGATTCTTTTGATTATGGCCGACAGATGTTCTCGTGCACCTGCAAATAAAATATGGTCAACCGCTTTCACTGCCAAAATTATCAGCTTTCTATTCATCTTCATATAGAACAGTTGAGGTACATAAACGAGTTGTGTGAACCCCATATGTCTCAAGAAGGCATCACTGATTTCTTGCCATTCAGCTCCATCATTGATCAATCCATAGGCTGCAGCTAATAGGAGCCAGTACATCTTAGCTCGTGTTTGGCACTCGCGCAGAGGTATGAGGTAGACATCTCTCGCTGCAGGAGATTGGCGGAAGGCGCTTTTGAAATCAATTTTCGCCAGAGTCCACTTTAGAATCACCGCTATAGAGGTCAATATACGGATTCCAACTGGAGAGCAGGTTGCTGAATCGGTTCGTAAAGAATTCTTCTCCTTATTCTTGTTGCCGTGAACGGCAATTCTTGCTTTCACAGATTGTGCTTCATCGTCATATTTTTTTACTTTGTAAAACACAAGAGTACTGATGACATTTGCACCTTCCAGAATATCTTCAATCAGTATTTCGCGAACAATGCCTTTGAATGCCTTTTCTTCACGGTCATATGCGTTCTGCGTAACAAATGGTGAAATCCCCTGAGATTCGTGTAACATGAATCCTGATGACCCAAAAGCTTGGTAATATGTACCGATGGTTTCTTTCTCAACGCTCTGAAGTTCCTGTGCTGATAAAAGCTGCACTTTTTTTGGGTTCATCGTACTTGGTGACTGGTTCGTTTCTGCCGTATCTCATTGAGTATCATCCTCGTCCAAAAATTTCCACGTTTGATCTTTGAGACGGAGGATTTCTCTCTGTCCGTCTGTATATTGTATGCTGTAGCTGTCTGTTCGCGGATTGTGCCTTGATATGGTACCTTCATAGTACGTATCATCCAATGGCCAGTACACGCCAATTCGGTCGCCAATCACAGGTTCTCGCGATTTCGTTTCCCTTCCTGCATCTTCTATGCTGGGTTCGTCCACGTTCATATTCTCCTCGGGTCCAGTGTTGCCAAAGTCTGCGTCAAAGCGCGTTGTTCTCGGTTTGGAGATTGTCCGTGTCTCACTGTCATGTTTCTGCGTAATATTTTCCGTAACTTCTGCTAAGTTTCTGTCGAGATCGTCGATTGCATCTTGCGCAGTAGCAGCTAGATCGTTTTCGATTATTGCGGGCTTGACATCTTCAATCGCTGCCTTCGCCCTTCGTCCTTTTTTTCCAGGTAGCGTTAATGTTCTGCTGTCTAAATCGAAAACTAGAATGGTTCTCGACTGCGCACATTTCCCTCTTTTCTCGCTCTGCTGCTTGGGAAAGACTTGAACGCTGTCTCCAATAGCCATTGAAAAGTCTTTCCCCGCTTTAAAACACAAAATGAGCGTAAGCTTGCGCTTTGCAATAATCTTCTGATGAGCCTGAAGAAAATCTTGAGGAAGTCGTTTTGGTGTACTTCCTCGCTCTATCGGTCGCTTGTATCTCTTTGCAAGCTCGTGCACTGACATGACGTCGATACCGTACAAATCTTTTGAAAACCGTATCATTTGCTGTACTAATAATACTGCAAAGCGTTCTGACTTCATAGTAGTGTCTGACTTCAACTGAAAAAATATCACGAAGAACTCGGTGCTTCGATTCCAGCACATTCTTGTTCTGACTGCGTGGAGGGATGGGACAAACATCAATTCCCATATCTGTAAGATAATCTCGGAATATCATGTTGTCAAAGGCCGGGTCTAAGATAACGGATTCCGGCGGCCAGAATGCTGAGATCCATGTCGTGTCGAAAGCCAGGATTGCATGTTTCATTGAGGTATCTTCGACCAGAGCTCCTGTAGAATATCTTGATGCATTGTCCATGACGTGTGCTACGCAGTTGTAATCTAGAAATAAGTGATCAATGCACACTACTTCGTTAAACTCCCTCGTCATGCTGCTGAGAGATACTTTATTTGTTGAGGCTGGGTCTGCGGTGGTGGTGCACACAGAGCACTTTTCGAGCTTTTGCTGGAGGTATTTGTCTACCTCACGTCTCCACTGGATGTTCCTCTGCAAGAGTACTTTGATATCCAAGTAAGTAGAATGGCCACACACGTGGTGATGTACTTTGTCGACGATCTTCTGCAATTGCTCCCATGGTCGTTCCTCGCATTTATCTTCAAACTGCGCGGTTCCGCAGAAATGTGCCATTTCATTATAAGTGCTCAAGCCGGCTTTGTGATACATAAAAGAGGTGTACGGAATGTACATATGCATTCCCTGTCGATGAGATTCATTTTGTCTCTCTGACTGCCCTCAGCTGGCGGTAGTCGAAGGACGTCCTGTCCCATGTGCAGAACTTTGCAATGCTTCGTCAGCCTCTTTCCCACTACCCAGTGGGAGGATCCTTCAATTACCAGATGTCTGACTTTGATGCTGATAACTTCATTGGAGCGTGCGTTTAGAGTGACAGATACAAGAATAGGCCTTGGCTCGCTGCTGTGGTTCCCTGACCAATATTGCCAGTGTGGTCGGTCTGTGACACTGTGGGGTACCGGCTACAGTGTACCGTCTCACTCTGGGCACACTATCTTTTTTGCGACCTGCTGGTATTCCATCCCAATGCAGCTGTAGGGCGCTCCGTCATCCAATAGAGGTCCTTCAAATTTGTGTTGGTTTCCTCCGAGGCAAACTAGGTTGAATGATCGTACATTTTGCTTGTTCTCGTTCTCCTCTGGAGGTTTGTCATAGCTTAAACATCCAGGCTTGAGACTGCCATCTTCCTGATGATACTGATACCGATGTCCATACTTTTTGCATTTGCAGCATTTAGTTTTCCTCTTCAGTGCCGCAATTTGTTCCGTTTTTCTATGCTGTCGGCGATATTCAGAACTGTTACCAGCATACCCTTTTTGTACGTGCGAAGAGTGGCTGCTCAGCGCTGGCGCTAGAGTATTTTCAGATGCTCTTGTACACTATCGTAAAACTGACTCAATAGCACTTTACAACACTTTTTGCAAGTAGTCACTCGTCTATGCTCTGTATCCAAGATTCGTGACTTGCGGTGCACAGTTAGCCAGGACAGACACTATTTGAGTGTTATCGACGTCCGAATTTGCCAATAGGATAAATGCCACAGGTGCGTCCGATAGTTTAGCCTCCTATCCGTGTGCACTTATTCGCCAAAATTGTGCTTGGAAGTGGTATCAATAATTCCGCGTGCTTTCGTTTGTTGGGTATGGTTGGGACGAGTTCTCTGTTCTTTCAAGAAACTCATCCCGTTTATATATAAAAGCATACCTTGGCAAAACCCTGCCAAAATCAAAGGTACTTCTAACTTGCGGTCAAAGCTCTATCACTGAATTGCTGGGAACTACACATATACGATATTACATCAATATAAATTGTATCGTAATATTTGCGGCCGAGATGTAGAAACATCACCTCTTGCAACACTCTCATGCAACGCCAAGGAAACACATTACATAGTGTGAGAGTGTTACGTGAGAACAGTGTGAGTGCTCAATGGAGTACTGCTCACTGTTGTACTAAATAAGTACGGCAAAGTTGTTGTAATGTTGATGATGATGTTGATGCAAGATGAAACAAAAGTGATGGTAAAGATTGTAAAAGTTGGTGCCAGACTAGATGGTTGAAGCCATCTAGTTTTGCTTTTTATAGTAGACTAATCTAAAAAAAAATCACAGAGGCTATTCCTCAGTGAACCTAAAATGGACTCCTTTCATAATCAGAAACTATGCAATACTACATAATGTGATTAGGTGACTGAAAGTTGCGTGGGTGCCCAATATGTTACCCACGCAAACTTATCACTCCCAATATCCTCCCCATGCCACGAGAGAATCTCACAAGTCCAGGAAAATTCCGCAGTTCTTGATGGCGTCGCTGTGATAGACCCTTATTGAATATTTCAGCAAGGTTTTCCGTGGAGCAGTAATTCAAAACGATTTCATTTTGCTGAACACCTTCTTGTACGATGTAATATCGTCTTTCAACATGCGTCGCTCGTCTGCCACCAGCAGCCCAATTCAAAACACGAGTGTTGTCCTGATAAATCATTGTAGGTCGTTCAACGAACAAAAGCTTTGTTTCACATATTCTGAGGTAGTGCGCGCGAACATCCTACTCAGATGAAATGTCTGCGCATGGTGACGGTGGGTATCGCTCAAAGGGGTGTAAGGACGTGCGGCTACCCAGTCGAAAAAGGCGGAACAGTGAAAGTGCGGAGTAACGCAGGGACCTTTGTTGTGAGGCCCAGTACGGAGACATGCATAGCCAAAAAAGGTACCACGCACCTAAGCATAGAGCCGATGTAGCGGTAAATATCCAATACGGCGCAGCCTGTACAGGACTTTGACGAGATGTGTCTCCTACGAAGACTTAGGATCTGTGCGAGGGAACTAAGGCGAAGAATCTAGTAGGAAGCAGGGTTTACTTGGTGATGGAGTCGGCCACGCTAGTGGAGACAACATATCTAGCTGGACCGCGCCACACGTGTATGGCTTACCGTTCGTGGGGCACTAGCTGCCACTGGCATACACGTGTGCTACTACAAATATTACACTAGCCAACTAGCGGAAATGCTCCTACAGCCAGAACACCACTCAGACAAACGGTCTTCACTTCCTTACAGACCCCCATTCTCACACCGTTGTCCGTCCTCGGAGAACCGTCGCCTTCATCTTCCATAACCCGTTTTGGCTCCTTTCTCTCTCATAGAAATGTAACTGGCCGTGTCTGGGACCGAAGCGGGGATTTCAATCGAGGGGATCCGATTCTCAGCTGGAGCCTTCCGTGCTCGGAAAATCTGCTCGTCGGAGTCCGTCTTTGGAGCAGGGCTGACTGGCAGGACCGTTGGGAGCAGACGTACGTGCTTATCCGCCATCTTCGGATCTGGTTGCAATACCGCGACGGACCTGGGATGGTAGGCAGTTAGCAAGTATCCCGTCTCAGCTGCCCCTCCTTTCTTGATTTTTCACCGGTACGGTAGGCCCATCAGCTTCTCCGTCCATAGCTCGCTTCCCCTGGCCTTTATGCCTGCGGCGGCCTCGTAGTCAGCGCGAGAGATGGCCTAGTTGAGGCGGTAGAATAACAGTAAAGCGAACTATCCGTGACTGCTTACTTCTGCCCGTATATCGGTTGTAACTGCCGTTTTTCCCCTTCAGATGAAGTGCTTCCCGTATCTCGGATTGTCAGTGCTCCGCGGTGAAACGCACTGCTGCGTCTGGTGGCAGGGCTTCCTGTCAATGCCGTCAGTGGGTCGTCGCCGCGGCAACCATAGACCACTTCCAAGGGGGCGTAGGCATCAGCGTTTACCTCTCTGGTCACAGCGCTTCTTCAAGGTGCTCCGGTTTATGGTCGGGTTAAATGAGTGGCCAGCAGGGACCAGCAATGCGCAGCGCGTGGTGGACGCGATACGACATGCTCGTTCTTTCGAAAACCGTACCGGGAATTGAGTTACAGCTTTCCCAACACAGAGGCACGCCAAAGGTGAGTCATCCGTGGTGGTATAAGTAGTCTTCCCTGTCCTCTCCTTCTTCCTCAGCGTTCTTCATCCTCCTCGCCGCGTTCTACTTCCATCATCCGTATCGGTCAAAATGCCTTTCGTCAATGAGCAGTGGGTCACGCCGGATTTGGAATACGATCACCGTTGCTATGCAGGTCGTACGCCGATTCATCGTGGTGGTATCGTTACCCCGTATTCGGCAGACCACTGCGCCTCCTTAGTTGGTGAGTGATTCGATGCTACGCGCTTCTCAGAGATCCCAGTGAATCCCGTCCCTGGTTATCTGGTCGGCAATAAGCGCCTTCGCGAAAGCGCTTGGAAGCTCGTTGGGGACACATGCGTATTCGACTCGAAGATGGTCAGTCCGTTAACGGCGTTCACGTTGGAGCTGACATTCCAGTGGATATGCCGTTTGTTCGGTGCGTCCAGGAGCGATAGTACCGGCACACGTTGGCTTCTATCATTATGTGGCTCCGAGACGACTTTGCTAGATCCTCCGCTCCGCGTGACTCAATCATGTTTCCGCTACCGGGCCACAACCTTCTCGCTCTCGTTGCTTGGAGGACGCCCTTGGAAAGGTTCTATCCGTTCTCGGAGTGCAATTGATGGGGCGATGACATCAGCACCGAGGCTCGTATCCGTTCCGGACATGCGTACTTCTTTGCTTGGCACAATCAGGAGTTCCACGACTTGGTACAACCGAAGCGGAACGGGTGCTACGTTCCGATATACGAAGATAAACTCTACGCCATTCCTCGGTACCTCTGCGTCCCTACCCCGCCGATCATCGCTTATTACAGTGGCGTACTGTTATAAAAGTCTCGGTTAGCATACTTCACGCGCGGCGTCCGCACAGTCGAGTGGGTTGTCCTTGCCTTCTTCTGCTTCCTTTACGCTGTCCGTGACGGCCTCGCAATGCAACTGAAGTTCTCCGATTGGGGGCTTGGGCGGGATGAAGACTTGGATGCTCCGAGAAGTCGGTTGATGAGGCTGCCATGTGCTCTGGTGAAGTTTACCCGGGGTCTCGGCGTACAGAATATCGTGCGTGGGACTGCGTTCGGGGCTGCCGACGCGGACGTGCTTCTCGATTATGTCTTGCGCGTCGATTGGGCTAGATCGCCGAGTCCTGGGTACCTCTGGTACGACTACGAAGGAGACCGTTTTCCGGATATGCCAAGGCACCCTACTAAAAACCCCGTATCTTCTAATGTTGGCTTGGTTGGATGCGGCACGCGACAACGTGCCTCACTTTTTCGGCAAGCGGCCGGCTTTGTTCAAGAGTGCTTGCCAGGTGGGCACCTTCCCACGCTGGTACCCGAAGTGGTCGAAGACGCTGGCACGAACGTGGTGGCGAGCGTTGCTACTCGTGTTCAGTTACCTCCGTACTCGTTAGTGACTATGTGTGGCCTGGACATGAAGCCGGAGTGGCGTCGGAGGGACGGTGAAGGAGTTTCGGTGCTATCCGAAGTCAGGATTGGGTCCATCAACATAACCCCGAGGACGGGAGCATTCTTTTCCAATTTTTCGGTTTTGAACCAGCGTTTTGAAGAGCTCGGACTTCGGAGATCGGCGAACATTAATAAGGTCCTTTGCCTTGTGGTGGGTTGGGTAGAAGAATCTTGCCGTCTTCGGATGCAGCTGGAGCGCCTGGACGCGTTCCGTTCATCGGTTACCGTCCGATATCGGGAAATGTGAAGGGCGATTCATCGTACTACGGATTCTGTCATCCAGGACTGTACTGTGTTATTTGGCGTCGAGCCACTCCATAGCGATACTCTGCTGAACCGTCTCATCGAGATCATACGCATTTATTATGAGAACGAGGCCCATGCTCGAGCGGCAGGGCGTGCGACAGGCGAGCCAGCAGGGGCAGGTGCCAATTCGGATGGGGTGCACGGCGATTCTCAGAAGCAAGGCGCGTGCTCACCGATTGCAGTTGCTCAAATAAAGTAAATGAACAATTTTTTGAGCAGTGCCACATATGGTTGAATTAGCTCATGCGCCTGAGCTACGAATACCGGCCATGAGACAAGGAGATACAAAACAGGTCGTTTTCCAGAGAATTCAAATCCGCATCCAGATTCGTTCTGCGATGCCTAGGAGCCAAGATACGGGCAATTCTTTGTTTTGGCCACTTTCTCGGCTTGCAAGCCGGTTTCAAAAAATCTGGAAAATTCCGGAGCGGATTATTTGATACTCTCTCGTGCGCCGTGGCAAAGCCTTGTGCGCTGTAAACGTCTATCCTTTCCAGGTGTCACGCCAGGTTAGCTTCTCAAGGTGTGAATCTTTGGCAATGTTGACGACGTTTCGGAGGTGGTAGTTCAACCGCTGTTTAATTGCTGCTGTGCGCCGCGTCCGGATAGTGACGCAGTACCGTCTTGGGTTTCAAAGTAGGAGCTTTGGTACCTTCTGCCTACTCTGTTGAGCCGGTGTGCCAAAACGGCGTATGCGTATCATGAGTAGAATGAAGAAATTTCGCAAATGCGGCTGCCCGTTTCCGGATGCCACGTGGTGAGCACGACATGGGTGAAGCGCAGGCGACATTTTCTCGATCCAAGAAATTCCAAATGCTGGTATTGACCTGTATTCTGAACAGTCTGTGTGCTTCCATGGAGCCAGGGCGGAGAATGACTCACTATGTCGGAGGTGTTAAGCGCAAACGTTACGAGTGTTACATCAGGGACTGTTCCGGGTTCGGTGTCACTTCCGTTTCGGGCGGTTAGAGTTTCGCTTTTGGTGTTGCGTATCTCCTCTCTCAGTCTGCGATGTGTCCTCATGGTGAGCCGTTCTTCGGATGTAACGCTGCATGTAGTTGTGTGGAATGTTCCGCTTCGGTTCCCACATGGGCATTTTGAAGCCATACCACTTAACGCGGACCAGTTATTCTCCGTCTTCAGCAACATGTTCGATGACCTTCTCGATCACCCATTCCTTTTCTGCAGATATCGGATCAGAAACCTTGGAGTCAAAGTTCTCTGCGTCTGGGAGTGTGTAGGGATCAACCAATACCGGTTTTTCTGCGATTGCAGAGCCATTTGATGCAGGTTCGTTCATGGGTTCCGGGAACGACACATCCGTTCAAACTTCATTTTACTCCGATTCTTCCGGTGCGGCCGTGTTCGGTGGGATGTTCTCGGAAACTGAAGGTCCAGCTGCTGTCACGCGGTCAATACTAACTATATCGTGTAGTCCATAGATCAGCTTGTCCCAGTCCTTCTGGTGTTCGGATACGTAGTGCCGCAAGCGGTTGATCAACACCTTGTAAAACCTTTCGACCTGCCCTTTCGTCTGATGATGATAGATAGCTGTAAGTACATGCGTAATTCCAAGATCGGCCGCAAGCGACTCGAAATACTTGGCGACCAACTGCGGACCGTTATCGGTAAGCAGGTGGGTAGGAATCCCGTAGGGGTAAACCCAGTTCTCCAAGAAAGCGATGGTGATGTCGCTCTCCTTCGTATCCGATAGCGGTATGGCTCTCTTGAGCTTTGTGAAGCGGTCCGTTATCACCAGTATGTACTTCTTTCTGCGTCTGGTTTTCGGCAGTGGGCCAAGGATGTCCATAGTCACGAATTCGAATGGTCCCGATGCCGGGAACAACTTCAAGCATTTCTGGTTCTTGAAGTATGTTCTGCGAATGGCTCGACATGGATTGCACCGTGAGACGGTTTCATATACATGCTGTGACACGAAGGGCCAGTAGAAGCCCTCCCGCAATGTATAATACATCCTGACCGAGCCTGGATGGCCAGCCAGTCGTGGGTAGTGAGAGAGGTAGAGTACTCTATCCTGTAGGGACTCCGGAACGACCCTCTGTATGGCTCCGTCATTTGGTGAAATTCTGCAGAGTATTCTGGAGCAATTGTAATCGAGCTGGGACTTCGGATCTCCAACGGACAGGGCTTTCTCCTTTCAAAACGGGTCCTCTGCCTGGGCGGCGATAAACTCTTTGACCGTTATCGGGGGGACGTCAGGCTGTTCCGGTACGGTCGCCATAACGTGCAAGGGTTCTCCCGTGCCCGTAGTCATCGGAAAATTCACCAGTACATTCTTGCAGACTTCTTCGTTCACGGTAGCATCTGTGACGACATATTCCAAGTCGGATTTATCCTCGTCCACGAACAGACATGGTATTTCATCCTCGAGAGGCGTTTCATCGGTTCCGTCTGTTGGCATGCGGGACAGTTCGTTCGTGGGACGATGCTTGATCCCGGGACGGTATTGGACTTCGAAATCGAACTCCGCGAGGCGCAAGTGCCATCTGGTGAGTATTCCTGTCGCATCGGTTGTATTTAGGAGCCAACGTAGGGCTTTGTGATCCGTTCGAACGGTTAAACGTTGTACTTCAAGGTGAGGCCGTAGAAATATCATGCTCCAAACGATGGCCAGGCATTCACATTCGGACGTGCTGTAGTTATTCTCCGGTGTGGTTCATGAACGGCTCCAGTACCCAATTGGTCGTAAATCTTTCGTATCTTCTTGTTTTTGGGGCAATGTGCACCCGACTTGATGGTTACAGGCATCTGTTTCCGGTATATAGGGCTTACCGGGTTTCGGTAAAGGAAGAATTGGCGGTGAGGTGAGTTTCTCTCTGAGTGTTCCGAATGCCTCCATATCTTCATCCGAAAACGGTTGCAAGTCCACGGGTTGGTTCTTCTCTAACTTCTGGTTTAGGGGATGGGCAATTAGTGCAAATTTGGGCTTGAAGCCCCTGTAAACGTTACAGACGCCCAGCAATGCCCGAAGCTCAGTCTGAGTCTTTGGTGGTTTAGCTTTCGTAACAGCGCCACAAGTCCTCGACGCGACTTGATGCTTTCCGGGTCGGATGACATGTCCAAAGTAGTCAATAGCCGATTGGAAAAAGGAGCACTTCTTCAGCTTCTACTTTATTGCGCCTTCTCTGAGGAGGTCAAGTACCTTCTTCAGGTGCTTGTAATGATCCGAAACAGAACTCGAGTATATTATGACATCGTCAAGATACACTATGGCAAACTGCCAACGAACCTTATTCGGGATGACGTCTATGGCTCTCTGGAATGTCGCCAGGGCGTTCTCCAAACCAAATGGCATCCTAGTACAGCGGTAAAGTCCCACTTGAGAGGTGAAAGTCGTCTTGTCCCTGTCGGGTTTGTCGATTTCCACTTGCCAGTATCCCCAGTTGTCATCAAGGGTGGAGAACATCCTTGCGTCCCTTAGAGAATCAATACACTCATCCATCCGTGGTATCGGGTAAGAGTCGCGAACCGTGACCGCATTGAGCTTTCTGTAGTCCACGCAGAAGCGCCACAAGTCGTCCTTTTTCAAGGCTATGACTGCTGGGCTTGCCCATTCTGCCAAAGAATGTTCAATAACTCCTTCCTCGAGCATTTTCGCGACTCGCTCCTTCTCCCATTCACGGGCCTTCTGACCGGATCGGTAGGGGACCTGGTGGACCGGTTGGGCATCGGGTTCTATGTCAATTTGAGGTTTGCCGGCCGTGATGGTACCTAAATGTCCATCCCACATGCCAGCGTACTCGGAAAGCATCTGAATGATCTTGTTCCGTTGCGGTTCATACTCTTCACCGGTGTTCAAGGTCGATGTCCAGTCCGCGTCTGGATGTTTGTCCTCAAATTTTGTACGCCCTTCTCAGTGTTGTCGACGTTCTCGTCGAAGTGATTATTGGTTGCATCTGTAACGGAGAGGATAGCTGTGGGTGCTGGATGAGTATTACTGATGAGGGTGTTTTTCGATAAGTGGGTAAGGCGGTCACTCATGTTCGAAACCAGTACGTAGAAAGGCGGATTCGGAAGGACTTCCATAACGCCATTCGCCAGCAACTGGAGGTTGCGACGCGTTGTGTGAAGGTGATTCTGTATGTACAGCAGTCCGTGCGTATGTGTTTGAACCAGGACTGCGGTTTCGGATATAAGAGGGAGTAATATTGAACTAGCGACTCGAAGCTTTGTTGATACCTTACTACGATGGATTCGAGTGGAGATGGTTACACCGTTGCGGGAACCATTTCGGGCATCTAAAAGAGCCACTGGCGGTGAGTTGTGGAAGGACATTTTCCGTTACTTGGGGTAGATCAATTTGACATAGCGGTCTATAAATCAAGTACCCAGTATACAGTCGACTGCCAGGTCGGATGAAACAAGGAACCGAATTCGGACCTTCAAGTTACTGAGGCGGATGTCGAGAGGAACGACACCGAGGATGGTAGTAGAGTGACTTGACGCATCCAATATCTTGAGAGTATCGAGCGGTAGTGACTTCGATTCTCATCCGGGCGGTAGTACGCGGGTGTGAATTAGGTTCGGTGATGCACCTGTATCCAGGCCGCTGGTAATCATTCGTGTCAATCGGGGACTGTGATAGAGAGCTGTCAGGAGCTTATAGTTCTGACTTCGGAACAAGTACATCGACTTGGAAGTGTCAAAGGTACAATTCAACACTTCGTCATGGAGTTCATCTTCCGTAATGGCGGTCCGTTCGACGGCTGTGTCTCTATTAAGGCTATCACCTTTGACAGGGCGCGGCGCCTTTACGCGTCCTGCTGAGCGTTTTCCTCCTCTTCATGTGGATGGGCGTGATCCTCTTCCAAAGCAAGAACCAAACGACGAGTGTTCCTGTTTGCAGGGGGAGAAATTCCGGGGATCGGAGCTGTGCTGTTAGCGTCACTTCACTGGCTACCAACATTACCGGGGGGACTTCCGTGGCCTCCAGTAAATGGCATGCAACGGCAGAAATATCCTTTACCAACCCAATGGGAGTAGTTGTGCTAACATTGCTGACGAAATTTGTTCCGGATCTAGGCCGGCATCCATTCGCAACATGGGCGAGTGGTTGACAAGCATAAGCGAGGTGCTGGGTTCCGGTTCGGGTCAAAAGACTGACGTGGGGTTTGGCAGGCCGAGTATGGTGTCGGAGGCGCCCTATCTTGGGAGCTCATATGAGAAGGTGAAACAGAACCGGTAGTCTGTATCGATGGGTAGGAGACGCTCGGCGAGGGCTTCACTGCAAGTGCCTCTCCAGCTGGGTCTTCTACTGTCCTGGACTGCATACTACTTTCCGTTTCGGCAAGGAGGGCTCTGGTGCGAGACTTACGTGCTTCGCGAGCCATCTCAATCGTGGAGTAAACTTTCTTACCACCACTGTGAGTATCTTCTAAACATTCTGCGAAGAGAACCAACTGCCGCAATCCGATCTTCGAGTGCGTCGCAGAGTGGTTGCGAACCGAAGCTTGGATGGCTGGCAGTAACCCTTCCACGAACAAAGCCTTAAGCCGAGAGTTGGTGAAAATGTTCCCGCAACGGATATTCTTCTTCCATAGACGGTCTGCAAACTCACTTTCCGTTATACCGCAACTCTGCCGATAAGTGGTGATAACTTGGTACGCTTCCGCAATTTCTTCGTCGGTAGCGTACGTTTCCAGGAGATGGTTTACGGTCTCCAGATAGAATCGTAAGAGCTCATCATCGTCATCCGAATCCATGGCACAAGACTCACCTGAGATGCTGTTCTTGACGAGTTTCAAATCCGGGCCAGATGTGGAGAACTGAAAGAGCCAAACAGCCGCCCCCTCATGAATGCCGTTCTGGTTGCACGCGGTTTTAAACGCGCTCAGAAACTTGAGAACCGTGATCGGGTCATTCCCACTGAACTTCTCGGGAATCTCTAGCGCCATTTGTTTTGCGAACTTCGCGACTGTCCGGGCAACTCGGGCGTCATACCTTCCGGAACGGTTCATCAAGCGGTAGGTCTTGAAGCTCAAGACCTTGGCGAAATCTCGATTGTTCGGTTTGATTCGCAGGGTACGGGAGATATCGGATTCTTCTTCTTCCGTATAGGAAGATTGACTTCTGTCAGAGTCAGAGCATTCTGACTGGGTGTCAGAGTTAGAATGCCCATAACGAGAATAACGTGACCATCGACGTTTCCTGCTTTGGTTCTTCCTTTTGTTACGCTTCTTTTTCTCCGACTTCGGTATGGCGTTCCACGTGCCTCTTGCGATCTCCCTATCACGGAGAAGACCATCCGAGTTCGGTACCAGAACTGGATCGACGTTCGACGTGCCCGCCGTGAGCTGCCACTCACGGAAAAGGCCGCCCGCATTGAATACTTCATCCCTAGAGGGTTCAGGGCGGAGTTTCCTGTTGGGGTGACTGAGTTGCTGCAACACTTCCATTGCAGAGATAAGTTAAGGATGAGTTCCAGCAAGTAACACACGATGCCTGCGGAGTTGGTTCGCGACTTCCGTCTCCACGGTTTTGATGTTCGCGTCGGTTACAACCAAAGCATTCTGAAGACGGGTGGACACGCTTTCCACACTGATGGGGAGGTGCGTTTCTATTCCGGACCGGACTCGCTGTTCGAGGACAGTATCGACCTGAACAGGCACGGGATTGGAGAGTTCCTCCAACAACCCCTCTCCTAGTGGGGAAGGAGGGAGGCAATATCCGAGGCGGTTGTTGCGTCTAGTAAGGCGGAGAAAGCCGATTCGGGGCCACGCATCTGCAGAGGGGGTGCATGTCCAGGGTCTCCTCTTCCATGTTACGTGCTCGGTTGTGCTTCTCCGGTGCGGCGGAGCAAACGCTCTGGGTTATCAACGCGTGGTGCAATCCCTTGGGGCTCACTGCGCGTGATGTTGGAACGTGCGGGCTGCAACGACATTGCAGGAGGATTCGATTCTGGGTGCACATCGCTGGGCGTCGATGAGAACGATTTTGGACGAGTGAGCTCCTCAAGCCGGAACGTTTTAGAAGTCATCGGGAGTGATGCAGCGTTTTAGGCTACTCCTTCTTTTGATACGGTGAAGACGGATCTCTTGTTCCCACGAAAGGACCGTTTTAGGTCGGGAGACCAGATAGGAGGTAGCGTGCGCGAGCGTCCTACTCTGATGAAATGTCGGGGAACGGTGACGGTGGGTATCGGGGAACGGTGACGGTGGGTATCGTGCAACGGAGTGTAGGGCCGTGCGGCAATCGAGTCGGAAAAGGCGGAAGAATGAAAATGCAGAGTAGCACGGGGCACTCTATTGTGAGGACGAGTACGGAGACACGCATAGCCAAAAAAGGTACCACGCACCTAAGCATAGAGCCGATGTAGTGGTCAATATCCAATACCGCGCAGCCTGTACAGGACTTTGACGAGATGTGTCTCCTACGAAGACTTAGGATCCGTGCCAAGGAACTAAGGCGAAGAATCTAGTAGGAAGCAGGGTTTACTTGGTGATGGAGTCGGCCACGCTAGCGGAGAAAACATATCTAGCTGGGCCGCGCCACACGTGTATGGCTTACCGTTCGTGGAGCACTAGCTGCCACTGGCATACACGTGTGCTACTACAAATATTACACTAGCCGACTAGTGGAAGGGCTTTTACAGCCAGAGAACCACTCCGGTAAACGGTCTTCACTTCCTTACACATAATATATTGCGAACCCACCTCACGTGCTTGAAACAATCTGACAATGAAATATATTTAGCCTCTGTAGTTGAGGTTGCAATGCTTCTCTGTTTCAATGTTTCCCACAATATAACGTTTCCAAAGACTAACACACAGAATCCACTTGTAGATTTGCGATTCGTGTTATCTCCAACCCAATCTGCGTCAGCATATGCACACAAAACTGAGTGGGTTTCGAAAGTCTTCTTGATATGCATCCCGTAATCTCTTGTACCACTCTAGTAACGCATTAATGTCTTCACTGCATTTCAGTGTATGAATGTAGGCTTTGACTATACCCTTAAAAGAATGTTGACGGCAGCACAGATATCTGGCCTAGTTCGTGAAGATAGATACAGCAAGGATGCTATTTCTTCCTGATATAGTTCTTTAGGCTTGAATAGGTCTGCTTCTGATTCTGATGCAGGTCTGTATCTCGGATTCATGGTGTAGTCGCCGGTGAAATTCTGTAGTATGCGTTCCCCAGCTAGAGGTTGGTGCAGATTTATTCCATCTTCTTCACGTTGCATATACACCCCCGAAAAGCTATCTGTAGAAGAGCATTCCTTCATTTCAAACTCTGAAAAGAGCATGCTCTTCACCCTAATGGTTTTCTTGGGGTCATTGCCGGTCAACAAGAGGTCATCAACATACATTAGTATTCATAATTGGTGTCCTCCCCAGGTCTTGTAGAGGAAGCAAGGATCTGTCACACTTTGTACAAAACCTATGTTCGTCAACCTTTGGGTGAACAGTCGGCTCCAAATTGCATTGAATTGCTTCAGACTATATATTGATCGGTTCAATTTTGAGCACTTGATTTCTTTGTGAACCAAGTTCCAGACCTTTAGGTGGTGACATATGGACTGGATTCTCGTCATCGATATGTCCGTTCAGAAAAGCACATTTGACATCCAACAGGTTTATTTCAAAGTCAAACCTAGCTCTCAATGTAAATGCTAGTCGTACTGTTCCAAAGTCAACAACTGGAGAGTAGACATCTGTGACATTATCTTTTTGGCACCCTTTAGCTACAAGGCATGCCTTGTATCTAGTGATAGAGCCATCATCGTCGTGTGTTTCAGCGAGCACGAGTTTGGAATCTATGACATGCTCTCCAACAGACTTGTCCACAACCTCCAATGTCTTCATCGGCATAAGCGAAGAGAGTTCTTCGTCAATAGCCTTTCTCCATCATGGCCATTCAAGCGAATCTCTCGCGTCCTGCAAGCTTTCATGGACGGTACTTATTGGCTGCTCCCATGTCACAATACTGTTATGGTGAGCGTCTGAATAAAGATTCGGAGGGTCTCGCTATGTTGGCAGATGATTGACTTTTCTCCTCTCATGGAAGAGCTCCAGTCTTATCCTTTTATATAGAAACTGCGCCCGGGCAAAACCCTGCTAAAATCAAGGACGCTAGATACTACTGCGGCTACAGAGCAGGGAACCACTCAACGTAGATATCACATCAGAATCTTTTCGTACTGATTGCGTGAGCGAAATATCTCTTCCACGTTTGCTCACGCAATTCTTCTAACGTAAGGTCAGGCAACATGTCTCATGGCACATCCAGTACAATATTACATCACGCTAACGACCAGGGTAGCAGCGTACTGGGTAGTGTGTCAAGAACTTTTTGCATATTGGGTGTCATTGAGAAATGGTCTGATTCTGCTTCAAGTACCTGATCTTCTCTTCATCTTCAGTAGTTCCACTGTCCATGACTTCATTTGCATTTATATTACTTCCACCATGTCCAGTTTGCAGCCCCTCTTAATGGTCTGCTTCAGCACCATCTGGCCCTTCTGCTTTTGGCTCTTCATCATAATCTGAGTCAGCTGATTATTGCTGTCGGTCAGCAACTTCAGGTATGGCTTTCAATTGATTTTGTTCAGTAGTTTTGAACAATGGCATTCTAGGAAAAACAGCTTCATTAAAACTGAAATGCCTTGCGAACCTAATACCTCCACTTTCAATGTCAAAGACGCGATAATTCTTGTGTGGAAGGCAGTGTAAGAGAATTCCACGGAGAGTTTTGCTCTCTAACGTCTTTCTTTTGGCTACATGAAGCCAGAACTCACATCCAAACGTTCTTAAAGAGATAAAGTTAGGTATCCTCCCACTGAGAGTTTCGTGGGTTGTCTTCCCATCCGTTACTTCACAACCGATGATGTTCACTGTTCTGGTAGCAGTAACGACTGATTCAGTCCAGAACTTCTTTAGGAGGCCTGCATGTCGTAAAATTGCTGTAGTCATCTCCACAAACAATCTCTTAAATCGTTCTGCGACTCCATATTTCTGTGGATTGTATGGAGCACTGTTCTCCCAGTCTATTCCGACTTAGGAGAGATAATTTCGGAAAGAAATGTACTCTTGACCATTATCAGAGTGAAAGACTTTGATCTTTCTTTCAGTCTGTCTCTCAAACTTCAATTGAAAGCATCTGAACTTCTGTGTCAGTTCTTTTCTTTTCGTCATGATACGTACGGCCTTTTACCTCGATCTTTTATCGATGAAAGACATAAAGTGTCTCTTCCGTCCGATGCTTAGGGTACTAATAGGATCGCATATGTCCATGTATATCACATCTCCGATTATAGTAGCATCAGTACTCCTGCTGCCTAGACTCCTTCGCGTCATCTTTCCTTGAATGCACGGAGTGCAGTCGGCACTGTTCTCTGGGGATACACTGAGGTCAAGTCCATGAACCGTGTTTTTGCTTGTCATTCGTCGTATTCTCTGAATTCTGATGTGCCCGAACCTCTCCCGTCAGAGCCGTAGACCTTGTGTTTCTTTCGCTACATATGCAACATGGGAAGCTAGACTGCCGCAAAACTGATAAACGCCTAACCTCTTTGGTCTGATCATGACATCCGAACCTGTGATGAGGCATACCGATGAATCGAAAGATATTTGGTACGTTTCCTCCGTTAGGCGGGAGCAAGATATCGAGTTGCAGTCCATATCTTCAACGTAAAGAACTTCATGCAGTAGTAGCTTTACATAACGTCTTCCAGACTGCGATAAATTAAGACAAAAGTGTCCTCTTTTTGATGCTGTCACCCGCCCGCCATCGTGCAACACAATAGCTCTGGGCTGGGAGCGGTAAAATAAATGCGCCAAAGCACGGTACCTCATCATG
Organism: Gracilariopsis chorda; assembly: GCA_003194525.1. Lineage (NCBI taxonomy): Eukaryota > Rhodophyta > Florideophyceae > Gracilariales > Gracilariaceae > Gracilariopsis > Gracilariopsis chorda. The sequence goes on from NBIV01000146.1 coordinate 185,908, forward strand.
CGACAAGTTGGACCAGATTTACCAATTAATTGGTGGTCTCCTTGTCTGATGAGGAGAGCTGGATGGGTATTTGGCTCACCTGCACCATTATCTGGCTTGACCGATCTGCAGTCTCGTTTGTTGTGTCCTTTTCGGCCACGTTTGAAACACCTACCCGTCACTTTCGCCTGTAATGCCCTTTCCGTACCCAGGAGACATGCCGGACCTGATCCTTTTGTATTCATCTCTGAAGTTTTGGTGTCCTACTCCTGGAGAAGCCAAGTGGTTACCTTTTCCTAGGACAATTCCACGTCTGACATAGTCTGCAGGTCTGATATTATTGGACCATATGGGTCTCTCCAGTAGAACCACAACTGGAGCAACAGGATAGCAATCTGCATATTATTCCCATTTGGGCTTCCCATAGCTTCCAATCTTCAGAATACAGACTCAAAAACATCCACGTACTCCACCATCACTGTTACTTCTGTAAAAAGAGTATGATGTAGTTTCGTTTCCAACTGTACCCTCGTCGCAGTATTCTCCGTTGCATACCTTTCACGCAGTTTCCGATACATAACGAATGGGTTGTGGCGTTCGGAGGCAAAAGCCCGTAGCGGTTTGTCTCCAAGAGATCGCACAAGCTACATACGAAGCTTCGAGAGGTTTGCTTCAATTTCACGGGTAGGGCTTCAATTTTTCTCCTCTCCAATACCATCTTCTAGAACTCCATTCAAGAGTTCCTTTGATTCCAGCAGTGCTTCTATTCGCATCATCCACAAGGTAAAGTCCTCGTCGCTCTTTCTAGAGAAACGATGCACCTTCCTTGGACTGTCTTCATCCATAGCGGGGCTAAGGTAATGGAAGCAAAGCCCTGTAATACTTTGAGAAATTAAATAAGAAGTAGCTTATTTTAGTTCAGAGCGTTGATTGCCAGTGACGCGCGATGCTAGCACTGTTGGGTATGGTTAAGGCGAGTTCTCTGTTCTTTCAAGAAGCTTACCCCGTTTATATATGGAAGCTTACCTTGCCAAAATCCTGCCAAACTCAAAGGTACTTCCAACTTGTGGTCAAAGCTCTATCAAGGAGCTTCAGGGAACCACACATATCCGATATTACATCAACATATATTGTATCGTACTATTTGTGGCCGAGATTTAGACATACCACCTCTCGCAACACTCTCATGCATCACCAAAGGGACATATCACATAGCGTGAGAGTTTTACTTGATAAAAGTGTGATTGCTCGATGGCATACTGCACACAACACCGTTTCCAACTCATTTAGTGTTGAGTAGAGCAAGAACATTCTGATACACGTCTGAAACAACAGCTAATGGATCAATTGTATACAATGCGGTTACAATTGCGTCAACACTGTCTTCCGACTGAATGAACTCGTGCGGATAGGTTTGCAAATATCTCTTTCCCTGCAATAGAGTAGAGACTGCAGCATGATACCCATCAGATCTTCTCGTACATAATTCGAGTTTGTAGCGTCGCTTAAGTTGCAGCGATTTCCTTTGAGCGACTGCAGTCGCCTACATTTCCTTGTAGCTTGTCGGTCGCGAATGTTGCGGAATATGCCAGACATTGCTGGAACACACGTGTAGAATGTTCCAGTAGTGTCTAGCACATTGCACGCTTTGTTGGCCCAGCAAAGACTACAGTATTTTAGTGATGCTGGCGCAAACTGTCGCTTTATTATTGGTTATTGTGCAGCTCCAGAGGTCTCTAGAAGCCAATGGAGTAACCTAGACGCACACATGAGTAACTAGCAAGTAGAAATGCGTATTTGGCTCGTTTGTAGTGCCTCTAAACACTACAAAAAGAGGTTCTGAGCTTCGGACTTCGGTCTGAACTCACCTCAACAATCGACCAACATCTAAGCCCCACCCCCTATCAACCTTCAGCCACTTCAACTATCATCAAAAACCAGTGAGGCGTTCGCCACTGGATAAAGGGCTTCTAGTGAGGCGTGTGCCGCTAGTTGTCCAATAGGGTGGGGAAGTACCGTCGCTTAGACCGGTTGAAGCGCCTTAGTCGTGGACGGGAGACGGGTAGTGTGTACCAAAGGTGTTTCTGTCGTCTGTGAGCCCCACCGGAGCTTTGCTCGGATACCGGTGTCGGTCGAAAGACCTGGTGATTTCTGGACGGAAGTACTTGACGGGAAGCTATCCGCAGGCGACGTGCCGTGCAACCTTTCCTGCAAAGGGCCAGCTTGGGTATAGAGTGAAAGCATATCCCGCTGTTAGTAGCTCTCCTCGGGAAGCCCTGTAAGGATTGTATGCGCCTGCTTCTGGTTAGTGCAGAGGTAGGTAGGCTGCAGAATCCACTTCACATCCGGAGTGTCTGACCGGAAGCCGAGGGTCTGACCCTTAGTGATCCTTGACATAATTCTTGGGTTGCGCGCCGTTTCAACAAAGAAGTTTTATTTGGGGATTGAGCCTCTTGCTCTCCCTAGTGTTGTTTTATTTCATCGAGTGGGTTTAGTTCTTTTGATCCCACTGTTTTCAACTTGTTTTGGGGCTTTTAGCTACGAAGAGCACCCTTTTGGCTTTTATTATTACAGCTTTTTGGCCCCCTGCGTCACCGTCCCGTGATGGCACCCACATAGCTCTTCGCGTCGGTCCACCGTACTGTCTTCATATTCCAAGAAAAGGCCGGTCGCTTCGGTAGATCTGAGCTCTCTGGGCTCATAATTATGTAAAGTTCCTGATCAAGGCGTATTTGCTTTATTGTTTTGAGTCCCTTGCTTCCTCTTTGACCCTTATCTCTAGCCCTGTTCAGGCGTAAGCAAGGTTCTTATAGCGCCGTGTCTTTTGAACAGAAGCCTCTCGACAACGTATTTATCTCGCTATCCTCTCCCAAAGTTCGTACTACTAGTTGCGATAACGCTAGCTATCGAACAAAAACTCCACACTGAGGTAAGTGCACAAGAAGCCAACAGGTAGCCGCCACTTCACGTGTATGGCAAACTTCGGAATGTGTTTCAGTGTAAACTGCGGTAGCAAATTGATTGAGCATGTAGGTGTTACTTAAAGGCAACAACTGAATTACACGCAACTCCGCAAAGGTGCCGTGGCCAATTGAATTCCATTGTCTCATCGTGAGCGTCTCAGAACTCTTCGCATTTCAGTTATCCATCAGCACAATGCAATGTCCTCTTTTCCCGCATTTTCTCCATGTGCTTTTCGGCTCTACGTCAACGAGCCGTGGGGCGTTCAGAGTCCTCTGAAGTTGTCCATATGGTCTATAGGCCTTCGCAGAGCTTTCCTGGACGGAGCGGATATGGCAAGCAATTCCAGAACTAGGTTGATAACACTGGCGCATTAGCCACGGCACTGCAACGTAGGAAGAAGCTTCCAAGTAATCATCAATTGTAGAAGATGTATCGAATGACTTTTGTCGTGTTGACGAGACAGCAAGCACCAAATGCACTGATGGAAGCCATCATTGGCATTAGCCATAAGCAGGAAAGTGAGACGAGCATCCAGTAGCTGGAAAATCTCTAAATGTGAATTTGCTGTTGTGGGGTCAGGAATATTCAGTGATTCAGGATGCAGTTCTTGCCAGAGTTGCTGAGAACGGCCGCACTGAACAGAGCCACTCATATCTGTACTTTACTACTTACTTGGTTCTCGCGCACCATGTGCTGGCCACGGCGCAACCAGATAGAGTATCTAGAAAATATTATGGGCAGTGGCTAGGATAAGCACTCTGGATATTACTTAGTAGCTGGCACTAATGCTTCTTCCTTAAACTGAAAAACACACAATCATGATACCAATCTCAAGTCTTGGATATCTATGTGGATTTCCAAGATTTGTTCATGACTGGTAGCTCACCGTTTCCGCCGATACCACAAGAACAGGTCAATCGACTTACTTAGAAGATGTGCTTGATAGTATTTGCGGGCTAGCACGTATTAATGCCCATTTTAGAAGCGACACGAGTGATCTTGTTTTGTTTACTTGAGATTAGACTCATTTTGAGTTCTATAATACTCGCTCCGGCTACCAAGAATATAACAATTAAATCTCCATGAAACTGGTATTAGCTACACTTTGTTGCACAAACGTTAGCTTGACGGTTCAGACACGTAGTAATTATAGTTGAAGAAAACCATGTCTCTCCACACAAGCCCGTCCAAATGAACGTTCATCTATCTCGGCCAAAGTCTGAAATCATCTTTAAGGGCAAGCCGTTAGAGGTCGATCGATAGGCATCGTCTCAGATGAACCTGAAGTACTGGCTTTCGCGGCTATTGAAGTGAGAATGGATGGAGCATCTGCTAGCCCCGTGTTTGGAACAGAGCTGCAATGGTTGAAATGGTTGAACGTCCATGGTGTTGATCCGAGTTGGAAGTTTAGAATATCCATCGGGGTTTATATAGAGTTTCTAGTATAATTCTATCAGTGCCACTAGTCGATGAGAATTCGTCCGAATTAAACGGTATGATGCTTGGTGTTCGTGCTGGCCTCCGTACGCGACTGATTTACAGGGTTCAGTGCCAGATCTAGTTGTTTAATGACTTGGCAAATTCCATCAATGCTTATGACTTGTCCTCAGACAAGATCTTGATGATATGGCATGAACCCAGGGTGCTAGTCATGACTTGGCAGGACTTCCTGGAGAATCTTCCATGACCGTTCGATCCCTGGAGTACCGTGTCAGGTGTCTTTCAACGTTGTGAGTAGCATGAAACGTGTTCTTCAGAGCCAATATGTACACGTGGTCATTCAAGACTTCTCTGACATGAACATGTTGTCATGCCGCATTGACAGGGTGTCACGAAAATGTCAACGTGGCTTTGAGGCTGGTTGGGCACAGAACATGAATTACCGATCTCTTCAGAAGACAAAGATTAAAAATAACAGGTTTGTGCACATAAGAACTGCCACTAGAGCCTAATCTATTCAAAGAAATGTAAATAATAACTAATTCTAACATCAATATCCTCTAACAGTAGACTTGAGCCGACTCGTGACGAAGAATTTCTTAGACTCGCACACACCCCGCTTTGGGAGGGACGGGGATCAGATCGCGCTGAGTTTCAGGTTCCAAGGTGAATGGGACTTGACCTTTTTCCTCGAAGCGTTTTAGAATTTCACCAGTTTTCTCCATAAAACTTCGTTCGTCCGTTAGGTGTCCGTAACGCACAAAGATATAGTAGAAGATATGCATTTCAAACGTATGGTCCTAATTCGTCAGAACTACACCATCATAGTTGAAGAAGAGTCAGTGCAGCAGTATGTCTTTCTGGTCAATTTAGAAAAATCTACGGTGTTCGGCGACGGAAAAAACGAGATAGGGCAGGCTTTTCAGGAAAGAACTAGCTTGATTGCTTCAATGACAGTGATTGTACCCATCCAGTGAAATAACAATCTTTCGCAGAGGTTGGTATTGTTGTAGAACCCTCTTGTGATTTCAAAATTGGTGTTCTGATTTATCTTCAAGATTTCTTGAGGCAAAGACGTTTCGGAACTTCTCGGTAGGAGTCCATTCGTCTGCTTACACTGCCAGAGAAGTTCTTATCAGTTCGTGAGGTCTCTTTCCTTCATCCAAGTGTTCTCATGAATTGGGTATCCAAGCCATTTGACAAGAAATTCAAATCGTCTGACCCGTGTTTTGTGGTTGAAAATACATTATACTGCATATTATTCTGCCACATCCTTCAATGTTACCGGGTTGGTGTGGGCTGCCTCCAGACGAATTGATTTGTGTTCTTGGTAAGGCTTGAGGACAATAGCGTAGAATATATCATGAATCTTTGACTTCAGTGTATGACTCAAATTTAGACGAAATGGTACAGGACCACGTTTTTTTGAGATTCTGTACGGTCCAAAATATGGAATTTGTAGTTTAGACTTCTTCTACATGTGCTTAGTATTGGGTGTTTTTGTCGACAAAAGAATTTTCTGCGTCTCTTGGAAGGTGCAGGGAGATCGATTCTTATCGTTGTATAACTTGTAGTAACAGTTCTGTTTTTCAATTTGTGGCCTTGCTTCAATGGTTGCTTGCTTCGTGGTTTCTATGAACTTCAGAGATGCATTATTTTCTGAAATGGTGGTATCGAGCGGGTTTTTATGTGATTAAAGGGCGAGCGGACAAAAGGGTCGATTGAAAAGTAGAGAACTAGTGATCAAACGCGTTTCAAGGAAGCTCCGTTCTTGACGGCAGACGACCATCCATGCCGAAACAAGGGTTATCGCTGTGACTGTTAAGGAACATCTGCGACTGCTCGGACGATGCTGCAAGTTTTCGTATTTTTCGGTTTTGCCCGTTTCGACATTTTGGCGTTCACGAAGAGGGTGCATTTACGTATACCCACTGTGTTCGATGGGACTCAGAGTTGTTCCATTGAAGACAGTGGGTTTCCGTTGCAGCTAGGCTAGATCGCTACGCTTGTGTTCGTAGCGAGTACAATCATTGCATTCGCGCCGCGATTTATTCCCAGGCCCCCGACTCAAGCCCGCAAACGTCACAGTTCAGTTACCGTGCAACACTGCTCAGTAAGCACATCCGCGACTATTCTACACCGCAGTCAAACAGCTCGCACGATGTTTTTGATCTTCGTGGCATTGTTGTCAATCAATCTTTATCTCAGAACCACCCTCTTTCGGGAACGCATGTCTCTTCAATTTCATCTTGCTGCAAAGTATGCTTACGGATACACATGGCTGGGAAACCCAGCAGATGCAGCGCACTGAACAGATGTCACAAATGATGCTGGCCTTCATTACATCAAAACGAATCTCAAGTGTAAGAAAGAATTGAGGCACAAGAGCACAGATTTCTTCCTGTCAAGTACGAAAGTTGTCTTATTTGAGCTTGTTCAGGAGCTTATTCTGAAGACTTGGATGACTTCACCTTTGCTGTACACTTTTTGAGTACATAAAAACTGGGTTGTTAGAGTCACGTTCACATTCGACGCTGCTTTGGGTATCACTTTGAATTTTGTTGTGGGTGTTTGGGTTGCACTTGTATTTGATTAAACAAACTGCAATAGTGCAAGTCAGTAACGGTAGCATCAGCATTGCCTTTCCAATTTGGTAAGGAGCAAAGATTTCTGGGCACTAGGCTCTATCTGTTGCGGAGGCCGCACGATGTTGCACGGAGCACGAGCGAAGCATTTTCCTTGCTTTTACTGAATATGTGGTAGAAAGCGATCTGAGAAACCCCCTATCCACCCTACAACGGACAAAGAAGTGTACAGGTTTGACACAATCTGCTGTGAAGGCGCAGATCTTGTTTCAAACATCTAAGAAAGTGTAACATCGAAGTCCACCCCAACAAGCGCCGCCATGTCGGACCGACGTGAAATAAGATCAGCTGCCATTTGTTCTGATATGCGGAATAGAAAGGATTTCTACCAAACAGCGCATATGCGGGCGCTTTTCAACCCGTTTCTGAGCAACAAACGCCATGATTATGTTGCGGAGCTTTGTTCAAGTGGAGTAGAGCTTACTGCATGAAATGTAAACAGTCCTTGTTTGCAGAACTGGTATCAAGAAGCAAGCATGAACTGCATTTGGAACGGAAGAACTTGAATAAGCGTCGAGTCACTAATTGCTCCGTACTACAGGTTGTTTGCCGTCGAGCAGATTACAGTTAACGTGAAGCTGGACTTGTTTTGTTGGGAACTGTGCTCATTCAGTGAGCGTTGTGGACTTTTGCTTTCCCACAAAAGTTGCTTGCTTTTCCTCCATGGGTTTGTCAGATGAAGATACGCGACGCTCCTGCTTTCGTAGAGAGCTCTAAAGAGTTCTAATGAACTCGGTTCCAGTTCAGTCATTTGGAATGACGCAAAAGTCGTATTGTTTCTCTGCATGATTGTGCTACGAGAGGTGAAAAGCTGTCGAAGCTATGTAAAATAGAGCAGTTCCGCTCCCATCGCACCAGGTCCCAGCATAAGCAGAACATCATCTTTGAGCTGTGAGAACACGAATGGAAATGTGCTGAGAGGATGTGCTGAGAGGATGTGCTGCGAAATGCATTGGATTTTGGCGACGAACACTATGCAGTAGCTCCAGAGGTGCACGAATCAACCGTGGATTCATTGAGCGTTCTCTTTTTGTCCAAGACTGTTCTCATCCCAGTGGGTAGTGTAGCCTGAAGCTCCTACGTTCTTGGCCGAAAGGAGCTGATAGGCCAGTTTGTGCCCATCCGCATCTAATATATTGTGGATACCTGGCGAGGAGTACGGCATGACATACTCATCATTATGGTATGCTACCATATCTGACCTCCGGTGATACCGATCATAAAACCGGCGAAACTGAAGGTGTGCCGTCATAAATCAGTCGTGCTTGCTAGCACTAGCTGTAAACCATGCATCGGTTCACTCTACAGCAATGCGCGATTCCGCGTTTTCGGTTTGCTCTGATTGCTCCGCCACCGCCCATTCGTTCCATCGTTCCATGTTTTGTTGGTTCTAATGTGCTCAGCAATGCTTGCACTGCTTTTTGCTTGTTTTGCTTTGCGTGTTCACCATTGCGGCTGTGGCTGATGCTTTCTTCAACGTTCTTTTGAAGTGATGTGAGCACAACTGTCGCAGGCCGGTGCTTCACATGATTGGCACTGAAGTGTGCTCTGCCGACTTGCAACTTGCCACTGGCATGTGCATTGTACTGCGAATGGCTCAGTGCTACTCCAACCAAAGCGCATCCAGTCTTCGCGGGTCTGCTGCCATGGTAGCACGGCCTGCCAAGCCATGATGCGCACGCAATTCAGACGATTGCGATAGTGCTTACCTCGGCTGCTAATTCAGAAAAAGCTCAGCGAAGCACTCCAGCACTTTGTTACAAATCTCAGAGCTTGTTTCATCTACCGCCGCATGCGCGGTACATGGGCTGCACATGTAATCATCCACACAAGGCCCGTTTATGCGCGTGTTCTCGTGCACATGTCTTTGTGCAAGTGCATCAAATTCCCACGCTGTTTTCGGTCATCGTATCAACCACGCTGACTTACCTAGTCGTTGTTTCGTAAACTGCGTTTCGCGGGCTTGCTCGTTGGACGGCAGTTGAACACTTCGCCCGTTGCCATGACGACCTTATTATTCTCCTTAATTTCCCGAACCTACACCCAAGCCGATCGCACGCTTCCGTCTCTTGCAACTTTCGCGTGAATCTCGCCACTGGAAAGCATACGCAAAGTACTTAACACAGACTTGCACATTTCAATGCACAGAAAACCAGATTTGGCAAACCGCTTTTCATTGTTAGAGCTGTTTCACTTACACTGCGCTTGTTGCAGATGAATAGGAACTGAAGGCTTAAGAGGCTACAGCATAACCCCTGACCTGCAACAAGTAGATGTCACAATATGTGACGGAACGCGACAGAAGTTGATAGAGTGATACCTGGAGTTTTGCTACAGCTACCACTAACAGTTTCTCCGAGCTGCAAGAACTCGTTCACTTGCGCTCTGCATACGTGAAGGCACACAACTCTTGTGGATAGGGCAACTCGCATTTCCATTTTACTGAGTCCAGGATGCTTGCATACTTCAAAGTCAACACAGCACTACTCCAGCATCATAACCTGAAGCCTGTACATGTTAAGTAGAGCCTGAGCAGCACACGCAACAAAGGCCTTCCCGATCTCAGATAAAGGAAGTCCAAGCGTGAGAACGTATGTTAGAGTTGGGCCAAATAGAGTTCTGGCTTTCCAGGGAGGGATTAATCCCTTGAATGCAGCAGACCTGCCGGCGGTTCCGAATGTGCAGTGATGGAAACTGTAATAAAGTGATCGTGAATCAAGTCTGACCTTCTCCAAATGAAGGGGAAGGTCAGCTGACGCTCATTTTATACAGGTCTTGTAGCAGTCTAGAGACTTCTATGACTACGCTACAAGCTAGCTACTGTCTGTGAACATGACAGCTACAAGCTAGCTACTGTCTGTGAACATGACAGCTACAAGCTAGCTACTGTCTGTGAACATGACAGCTACAAGCTAGCTACTGTCTGTGAACATGACAGCTACAAGCCGATCACGGTGTTCAGGCGTGACTTGGCTTGTAGGCTGTCTTCTGTGTTACAGAAACCCACAGTAAAGAAGAAGAAAGGCCTCGCTGTTCTCGGCGACAGCCTTTCAAGTTCGCAATCTGGCGCTATGAAGCTACCTTACCTTTTCAGCAGCACCTTTTCATTCTTCACTTTGCTCCTTGCCCAACGACTTCCCTCTACATGCGGAGATGTTAACCCTTTCACAGTCGACTGTTTATCTTCATTCACGAGGTCAGCCTTCTTAGTGGCTGTATCGATTGGGAGCCATTCATGGCACTTATGTCCACTGTGGGGTTGTTTTTCGGCTCCCCAGTTGCTTCAGGTTCAGGTTCATTCTTAACGTGCGTCTCTACGCGGTCCGTAGGGTTTCCAACTCTGCTTTGTTCTCTGTGCTTTTTTCATTGCATACTGGAGCGAAATCTTCGGAAGCCGGATCAAAGCCATTTTACTGGCTTCCAGCTTCGTCTTGCTTGCATTTTTCTGCCTCTACCATGCTTTCGACACTCTTGTAAGCATCTGGCACGTCTGAAAGGGCGCCGATGTCTTCCCATATTTCCTCTTTGTAATAAACACTTCCGATTTGACGACATTCATAAATACGCTCAGATGAATAGTGCGGACGATTATTGATCTCCTGAGCCCCACGTTTAGACCATCGTGGCACGAATCCCCAGCAATCGGCGGGATTTACGTGGAGCTTCAAAACGATGACCTTCTTGCGATCGCGGGCAGCAATCACAGTTCCGGGAATACAGCGTACTGCGTGTATTTCTCTCTTGGAAGCAAGGTCAGTCTGGCAATTAGAGCTCGCAATTTCCCAGAGGAGCAAATGAAGGGACTTAGAAAAGGAAAATTAATTGTTCGGAGAGTCAAGTGAGGGTGTTCCGGTGTCTTCTGAAGATTTTAGTGCACCAAAGGCGAGATCAGCGATAAGACGTGAGCGCTCAGCGTGGCCTCGGGGATTGGATTGGTAATTCCAGCTTCCATACTGCATCGAGTCTAAGATTGGGGATCTGGTTGCGTTCAACGTCTGTCCTTCAGTTGCAAGTGATAGTTGCCACTTCTTGTGTGAAGAATCTGTCATAGCACGATACGCAAGGACACCGTCAGTGAGCTGATATCGATGGGATGTTCTGGAATCTGGAGATAAGGCTCGAAATCAAGGGATTTGTGGTAAGCTCACCCAAGTTGTTGTTCACTATGCAGCGTTCCAAGAAAAAGACTGAGGTTGCAGATATCTGACCAAAATTTTCAGCCACACCTATCTGTAGCCAGCAATGGTAGCTTGGGAGCGTTTGAAGAGAGAGATTATGATGATTGGACGCCCAAAAATGACAGCGCACTTCTTGTGTTACATCTGGTCTGAACGTTTGGAAAACAGTTTTCGTGTATTGAGGCGGGCCAAACTTACGAGCTTCCGTTGGCACAAGAACTTGTTGGAGTGAGACTCAAGCAAAGATTTTGAAGAGAAATCCGCTCGTGCGCCAAGCAGGTGTATCTGGTGGGGAACGCATGTAGAAGCCCCATCTGTCTCTCAGGTGCTCTCAGGTGACAGAAAAAGTCGCTTGTAACGCAAGGCATTACCGAGATTAAGAATTTTCGACACTTGGAATAAGCAGTTCAAGAACAGCAAAAATCATTAGTTGCAGCGCACCTATGGCATTGCCGCATGGCTGAGCTGCTGTAAGTACGTCAGACCGCTGTTATTCTGGACAAGGAAGGCATGCATTAAAGCGGGAAATTCAGCACCTGCTCCACCTAGCATGCAGATTGTCTCGAAGAAGGTTGCTTTGATGTTGAAATGAACTTACTAATAGAGATAATTTAGACCAAACTAAGACATAGCATATCGTGGAACACCTGCCAAGCATGTTTCACGTTTAGAACGTTCGAATTAAACTGTATCACAGAAGCGTCACCTCTTTCTTGTCAAGCCAGTCTGTCCTTCTTTCAATTAAAACGCAAGATCGGGTGTGGATCTTTACTTAAGCACCTTCCTCTCCTTCACACGGCTTCTCGAGACTCATCCGTCCCAACAAGTCTACTGCTCTAATCAAAGTGATCAAAAGTCAGTTTTCAGAACGCCCCAAAAAGTCAACCAAACCACGCAACCAATGTCCTACGAATACTCGTATTACTCGAGATGCGGTGCATTCAACCGGTCACCAACTATCACGGATGAGCGGGAATACGACCCAGACGACCTGCTCTCAATCGGATGGGAAGTCGATGCTCAGGAGGTTCAAGAGCTTTTCGAAATGATGAAGGTTCTTGAATCGGAGGAAGATGGGAGCGGCTGTGCCTCCCTGGTCGATGGTGTGGAGGAGTGGTTCATGCTGGAGGATTCGAGCTCCAGCGTTGAGGATCTGTGCTGGGCAAAGCCGGGGAGCCTCTCTCGCGCAACCAAGAGGAGAGGCTCAATCCAGTCGTTGGACCAGCCGCCCACAAAACGGCGCCGGTGTGATAACCCGTCGTCTGGCGGCGACCGGTCACATCTCCACCGCCGTTCAACAGTGAAACGTCGTGCTCTCACCGATTTGAGCAATCGACCGGTGAAGCGCTTCAGGAGCTCGAAGGTTTGCCGCGGTATGGAGGGCACACTACATCAGCGTACACCAAAGCTGGGTGCAGTGGGTCCGACCGATCGCGGTGAGATAGTAAGGTGGACCAATGTACGACGCGTGGAACAGCCGGGGAAGCGCCGTCGAATCCATTAGGTCCACCGGGTCATGCGCTCTCCGACAGACGAAGGAGGAGGGTAGCGTCGAAAGAAAGGCCGGGGCGATCGAGGCGGTGCCGCAAGGCATCGCCTCGGTCGCCCCGGCCTTTTTTTTGGTCACTCTTTTTTGTACTGTACGCCACTATGTCTAGGAGGTGGCGCGGTGACATACGGGTACACGTATGGGCGTAGCAAATGCTTTTCATGCTGGAGATAACGGTATCTAACCTTAATGTCCAACCTTAGATATGTCATCTGTTATGTGTTTGGTGGTTCGCTACCCCCGTAGCCTTATCAAGTATCTACCTTCGGTACCACTCTGGCCGCTGCTAGTGGACAATGGATAAGCAAAGTCAGCGTTCAACTCATGCAGTATTTGTCAGGATGTGCCTATGTGCTCGCTGTATCACGTGTGAGCTTCCCACTCTAGCTAGGGTTCCTCCGTAATATTGTGAATGGCGACCCCAGGACATAACAATCGTGATGAAATACGCTGTCGGACCATCATCTTGAATCTCTCCAGCCCACGAGAAGAGAGGTGCTTCTGGAAAACAAGCGGATCTTGAGATGGATGTTCTATAGAATAGATTTTGGCCTAGAGGGCCTTGGGAATCAGTATGGGGTATCGGTGTTGACTATACGAGCCCTCTGGAAAAGATGGACGCAGGTAGGCCAGTTTTTGTTATCCGTGCGAGCAAAATTACTTCACGGTCTGTATCAGAACCCACGCACTACTTATCTGGACCCGATCCTTGTCTGACGTTCTTATTTTCCATGAAGTCAAATTAAGTCAGTGTACCAACTACAACTTGCGTGCAAGAATTCTAATCTGCGCAGTAGAAAATCAAGTTCAAGACCGAGAAATCGTTTATTTTCTTTTGTTGCATCCGTATCTATTTCTTTAGAGTGAAGAGCTCATGCTCATGCCTACTTGGAATTGTGCTGAGCCAGAAACGGTTGGAGCTTATTCGTACGGCTGCCTTCCAGTTAGTTTATGCCTCCATTCCAGGATCGCAGATGTCGTAAATCTTTTCGGACGCCTCACTCACTTCTGTTCTGAACTTGTCACAAAGCTCAGCGAAGCGCTTTCTCGCCCCCGCTCGGTAGTTTTCGAAGCTGTGCTTCTGTATCGCCTCTTCAGTGAGATTCTGAACCAAGAACCATGGAAGTTTATTTGCGAGAATACTTGGCGACCTGGTGAAGAGGCTGAAGTAGTATGCTGTGTGCCAACCACAACTTGGTCCCTTTTGCCTTGGGCTCTCAAGATACTTTATCGGCATTACGTCCTCTATCTCCAAAGGGTGCAAGTCATACTCCCGAAACACAGCTGCAAGGTACACATACACCATGTACCCACGAACCCAATGGTCTGAGTCACTCATTCCCTGGCTGTCCATACGATACACACCGTATCGTCTGCTCAACAGTTTCTTTCGACGCTCTCGGGATTCAGGTTCATATGTGTGCCTTCTTCTAAAAAAAATCGCGCAAAGCGGGGAGGCCAACAATGAACATAGCGGAGAAATGTCCAAAAGCATGCAGCGGGATACCCACAATTTCATAGTTCCAGATGTGCTCTCCATTATAGTCAATATTTTCTGGAGAGGGAGCGAAACGCCGCCGTATATGCGCTGGCATAGTCCAGTTTCCATCTTCCAACTCCTTCCTCTCAATTCGCGTATTGGCGTAGAACATGTTGAAGAAGAAAGATGTTCGACTGAGTATCATCCTCTCCTTTCCGGCAGCAGACCATGGCATTCCATGTTTGATGGTAAATTCGACGTGCATGTCGGAAAGAGGCAGGTAGTCGGCGAGGTAGTTCCTGGCCATACTTGCGCCAATTACTGTGAAATCGCTGGGCTGACCACTGAGCTCGTCGTTTGTAGGCTTGCGGACGGCCAGGGCGGTGGTGCACAGCATTCTTCCTTTAAAGCTGGCAAGATCCTCGGCGTTAACGCTCATTTCGAATGCAGTTTGCTGCGACTGCAGGTTTTGCGCAGCTGGTGCATATGATGAACCAGCATCAATGTTCTGTTGGTCCGGTAGCATTATTGGCTTCTGTGAAAGAGTATGTTTTCTTGTTGCTTGTACTGTTAGTTTGTTGTGAATTTGCTTGAATAGATCGCGAGGTGGCAACCAATGCTCTTAAACCTTTTTTAACTCAGTTCTGAAGAAATCTCACTCACATTACCGAGAAGGCTTTGCTTGCATGAATGCGAGTGGTGTTCTACCGTTAAAAATGATATACTCTTGAAATAAAAAATGCTGTGATTCCGAACGACTGTCCGTATCTTCTGCTTTCGTAACATTCAGAGAAACCACCGGTTCATACTTTACAAATAATTGCCCGGAGCTTTTTTTCAAGACGACGGCCCTGAAACTCTCAAACAGCAGCTGAACAATTTTGAATCGCTATTTTATTGTAACCGTTTTGTTGGTTCCTTTTTCAATATGGGTTGTGCAGGCTCCATGTTAATTGCAAGCAATGTTATATAATCTAAGAACGCAGTGGCAAGCGCAACTGCTCATTCTTGCTTGGCCCTCCCTCGTTTTATTCCGAGCACCTTTGCTCTTCTTATACCACTTGCACCGCCCTTTCTCTTTCAGAATACACATCTGTGGTCTGACCTTTCGCGTTACCAACTATCGCGGTGTGTTACGATCAATTCGGATGCGCGCCTGTGTTCAATTACAATGTCACATATCAATTCGATAACTATACGTTTTATCGTATTCACAGACCGCGCTTTGCTTTGTACTTGCTATATGTACGTTACCCTTGATAGTTGTCGTTCTAGTCGTCTTATTTCGTTTACGTATCTTTTTGGCTTTTGGAGTCTATTGCAGAGCCAAAGCTGAAATTATTTCTCTTTCCTTCTCTCATATATTCATGGATTTGGGCATTTGGGAACGCTCGGAACACTCTATGCAATAGACAGATTGTTCTTGATAGGTTAGAACTTAAGACCTTTGCAGTACCCGAAGCAGATTCGGGGAAACCGTTCTATCTTCCGTACACTACACACCATTCAATCATCAGAAGGGATAAAGAAGAATGTTTACTTGAGCTTTTAGTACGCAAATATCGCTCTAAATAGAGAAAGAAAGCTGGTGGATAGTTATAATCAGCGCTCAGCCTTTCCTCATTAAAGTGCATGAAAGGGAATACAGCAAGCATAGTGTACTAGTTTCGCTCCAGAAAACGCTCTCAAGCAATCGTTCTAACCAGCAAGGAAAGCAACGAATACCAAGATTTGGATAGATCAAATGGGTTCATCACAGTGAGCTGAAGAGAACCCAGCAGTCAATTGCAAGATGCACCACGTAGGGACGGGGAACAAATCAATTCGTTTCAGCAGGACTCATTCCTACACATAAGTGTAGTCACGTTTACCGGTGCTTGCAATACCTTTCTTAAACTTCGGGACGAATGCGACACAAACGGCCTTAGTCTGACAGCATCTGCCATTTTCGATTTTCGTGCGGAACAGGAAAATCGGGAACAGAGTGCATTTGGCTTTCTTGAGACACTTAGTTTTCGGCGGACAGAATACCGGGACGCATTTGTACTTCGGAGAATGCGGAATTGAGGCACACTTCGCTCCACAGGGATCCCGCTGGCAAAAGCGGTGCACGCCAAGGTGAAAAGAAGAAGAACGACGAAGAACAGAGCAGACTTCATAGCGACTGAAGAGAACGGAAGACAAGATCGAGTGGGAACGCTAAGGAATGAATGTGAGGGCTTTTTTCGCTCTAGGAAGAACTTGAAGATGTTGATGCAGAGGCGCTGAAAGTTGCACCCTCTGTTTCTTATATAGAACTAACGGGTACCCTTCCAAGATACCGAACCGTAGCTTCTTTCCCATTCAGATCACAGCACACAAGCTGACATGCCGTCAATACCTTTCAAATTTTCCTATGTTGACTCCAACAATGTCGTTGATGGCGAATTAAATGCCCTAATTTCAGAAAGCCCTAGCTTTCAATGCGGTTTCAAACCGCGGTTTGAAGCTGGTTACCCAAGGAGTGGAACACGCATACGAAAATATTAGACCTAGAACTTGGAAGAGCCGTATCCTTTTCTTGATGAGATCTCTCAAGAAGAATCATGGTTTTTTTATTGAACGCTACAACTTGAAAAGCATGGTCAAGAAAGAAGAAACTATTCTACATCATGTTGAGTAGAAAAGCTTTGTTTGATGTTGATCTCAGCCAAATGGACAATGAAAGAAGAAAGCAAAAGCTATAGCTCTCATTATGTTAAAAACGTGTCCGGCAAGACAACTGATTGTTGAAGGTGCTGGTGGAAGCAGCCTTACAGCCGTCCAGCAGAAAACGAATATCATAGCCAACTGATGTTTCGCGGACACCTATGAGTGTACAAGATACACCAGACAGCGTTGTGGACCACCAATACAATACCATCTCTTCATCCTTGCACATGAAAGCTGATCATCACAGATCCGAAACAAATCAAGCATGACATATGCTCGAAGTGGGTGTCATGAATCAGGCACCCTCCAATGCTGAAAGCCCTGAACTTGTGGGTCTCTGACTGAAGATAGATTCCGGATGTTGACTCCAGCTATGGAGCGCCAGCCTAGGTTCATGCGCTTGTATATTCATAATTCTACCGGGCTCATAAAAACATATCTCATGCGTCTGGTGTGAGTGAATGCTTGTACCACTTCAAGGCGTGGCTTAACGTTTGTTTCCACCACTTTGCTTGCGCATGACCGAGATAATATCTGAAAAAAATCTGAGCGAGGTTCTAATGCTGCGCCAAGTGAATTAAAAACGGTTGAAACAAGGTACCCTTGGTAATTGCAGCAGATGAATATGGAGCAGGGATATCGCAAAATAAAACAGCAAAGTTCGTTCCCCCACGTGTTTTGCTAACGCGTCGTATTATCATCATCATTGTGATTTAACAATGATGATGATAATACGATGCGTTGGGGTTATACGTACTGTATATGAGGCTATTCCTTACCAGGCAGTCTGATGTCAGACTGCTTCGCAGCGTGGTGTATTCGCATCCTAATATATCGTTTGTGAAACGGAAGTGTGTGGCCGGCAGAAAGCACAGACTGCGCCGCCCGGCTGCCCCTTCATAGACTCTATCTTCTAATTATTTGTAAGCCTAATTGAAGGAGAGTACCGAATGCAATCTCAACTCGGCGTTGCATTGTAATTGAAAGAATTGCAATGCAACTCTCTCTAATTCTACCTCTCACAGTTTGTAGGCCACCAACGCCTCACGTGACAGTGTTCCTACAGTGTTGGTGAAGGGAAGTTATGTGAGGTCCCATTTCTCTTCCCAGCTTCTTGGAAATCGGGTTAGATATGTGTGTTTGGCGGATGTTACATCCGAAGAGAAGTGAAGCCGTCCCAAAGAGGCCAAGTACAGATTCTTGCGCTGCTGTTTTGCGTAGGTACACGTGTGCTCAATCTTTGCCGCAGGAAAACAGGGACTGGTGAGCTTCTCTCGCGAATGCCGACATGTTCTGATTGTAGAAACTCTCAGGATGGGTAACGGTTCCAACGCTTGCAAAACGCTGACGTAAACAAAGCCTTTATAACAAAATCGGTGAAATCCGAAATCTGCGGTGCTAAAGTGTGTGGTGCATAACAAATCTCAGAGCCGAACCTCATCTTTGCACAAAGCTGTACGTTGGAGCCAGCATGGCATCTCTGAGAATGCGGACCAGGTTCGCATTCGATTTGTCTTTATTGCTAGAAAAGATGTTCAGGGAGTCGCTGAAGCGCGCTATATCCTGAAAACTGAAAGTTTTGAATACTTGGCTCGTTTGTCCCTTCTTGCTGAGTAAAGCTCCTGGTAGCGGCATCCCGTCCGGGATACTCTCAAGTTACTGACGACGCAGGGATTGCTGAGTGTACATGCACAGCTCTAAGGATAGCCCCATGCTCCATTGGAGAGAGGTCCGTTTTCCTTCGCAAAAAGTACACGTCCCCAAGTTTCGGTCAGCAGAAACCTATTTGCTCAATTCATGTCAAGAATTTCTCGGAAGAATCGGAATCACCGTCCGTCACAATAAGATAACGCCTTAGCCTCTTGGACTCTTTGACGTCGCACCAAGCCTTACTCTAAGAACTACACTATAATTGCTTCATGCAAGGTGCAATATCACGGATGTTGTAACATCGTGCATGTTCGCTTCAATAACATCTGTTACTGAAGCGAACATGCACGA